>OZ035883.1:70710485-70780749 GCA_964034835.1 Muscina levida
TGCCGATTATCTCGACACTTTTACTGCGAAGTTGCTGTAAACACATTCGAGGAGAGCCGACAATGAAAGAAAAATGTAGATGACTGGAGCCGGGATTCAAACCACGGGTCTCCCGCATTGTGGTCGCGTGTTTTAACCACTATGCCACGGTCGGTCTTAGGCGTTCATAGAATGCATCTTTGTCTTTGTCTTCCGTCAATGTGATATAAAAAGATTTCGCCTCAATGTGTATAGTGGATATTAAACGTAAAGAGTGTAAGAGTTGTCCGTTCGGTGATAACCTAGACTCACAAATCGAAAGCGGGCAAGCTTCTTCAATGTTCATTTACATCCATACAAAATTCAATTGGTACGAGATTTAAGGCCTAAAGAGTATGCTCACAGGCTCCAGTTTGCTAACGAAATGCTAAGGAAAAACTTTACTTAAAATTTTTCTAGTTTTTCCATACTTTTATGAAAATAAAAGCGGACATGTTGTTTCAGTGAATGTTGAGCGGTATATTGCTGTATTAAATTGCTCCAGTTCTAGGAATTTCAATGTTTTTAATCCAAGCATTTACTTTTTATATCCCTAAACAGTAGAGCACAATCGAGTCGACTATGTTAAATCTCCACACCCTACCCTACTTATCTACGGTTGTCGCTACACTACCATGTCCATGTCAATGTACCGTAAGGCTATTTCAATTTACACGTTTTTGCTTTGATTTTCCGTCTTATCACATCATTGCAATGACAGTATTTGTTTAAATAAATTTATGACCTGTATTTTATTTATAGTCTTTTTGTAAGTCCAACTTTTTTTCTCTCTCTCTCTACCACAGATTTGTGGGTTTTGATTTTTATTCAAATCGTTGCGAGTGTGTGTACGG
Organism: Muscina levida; assembly: GCA_964034835.1. Lineage (NCBI taxonomy): Eukaryota > Metazoa > Arthropoda > Insecta > Diptera > Muscidae > Muscina > Muscina levida. The sequence continues at coordinate 70,711,358 of OZ035883.1, forward strand.
TGTCAATCATTTGATTTATTATGAATAATTAACATTTTTAATTATACAAACATTATGTCTGCATCAAACATAGCAAAATCGAATAAAATTAATGTTTTATTAATTTTCAAAATCACCTTATTTTTGTTCTCCTCTTGTCCTAAACAGATGTTAAATGCTTAGCTTGTTTGTCAGATTTCGTGGTTTCGTTGTTGTCGTTGTTGACGTTTATTTCTTTGTCATAACAAACGCCATTTCCAAAAAGTAGTTGTGTTTAAATATGGCTCAGTTAGTAATTTCAACTTTATTTTCTCACGTTATCATTTTTGGTCATTGAATACCAATTTAAGATGACATTTAAAAATATTTCTTAATTTTTATATGATTTTTATTTTAATTTGGTGCGCTTTTTGTTACGGTGAAATTTATGTGGCCGGTTTTAAATTTACTTTGAAGGAAGATTTTTTTTTGGTCATTGTGAAATAAATTTGTATTTCCCGTTTTCTTTTTGCAAATGCCGACTAAATACTGGATGGAGTATGGTTCACAACGTTCACACGCAAATTAAACCCTGTGGAAATTTAAGATATGTGAGTACGACCGAAAATTGTTATTGTGTGTGTTCGTTGAAAACTAAGGTCTCCACTGTTGGGTACGCCAAAAAGAAGAAGTTCTGCATTATTCGTTTTTGTCAAGTTACATGCCATAATAAATTAATATCGATTTGAAGTTAGTAAGTATTCATATAGGGGAATTTGTCACGTTTTTGGCTCTTTTGATATATTGTTATATGGTAGCATAAGTAATATTACTCGTAAATCATACGCCACGGAGTACAACAGTTTTATAGCAACTGCTACAAAATAAACCCAGATCAAAATTATTTGGTGATTATAAAAGTAAAACTGTTGCTTATGTAGGGGAAACGTTATATGAACAGAGTTATGTCAAACAAAAGAGCTATACCATACTTCTTTTTTGTGCTACTTTCACGTGCAGTTCTCAGAATTGAGTCCCAAATCAATGAGCTGAAAAATGTTGTACTGTGTAATTTTTTTGATACTGTTTCTTTGATTGTTATGACACTTTTATCAGAGTTTGATATATGAATTTTTTCCCATTTTTTCATTTTTCTTTAGTTTACAATGAATCTATCATTCTCTACACCGTTGGATGAAGCAACAACTAGCATGTGGGGTTTTTCAAAATTTTAACCTACGGACCAAAAGTCGGGTCATCAGAATTCGTTTTAGAAGTATGGTTCCTTGGGCAAAGCTTCTTATTTTGATCCCCAGAATATGATTTTCTTTGTCACTTGGGCGATTTTTTAATCGACCCGCCCTAGTGCCCATGATGCGATGAGTGAGAAAAGTGACGAAGTCAAGATGAATTCTAAGCCCTACTTGGAGATAAATACATGTGACATGTCCAGACGTTAAAATTGTGCTGGGAGATTTTAATGCCAAAATTGCCTGGCAGAATGCCTTATGCCCAACAGTCGAAAAATTTCAACCTGCAGTAAGGAACAGCTCACGATTTGACCACAAAAACATTGACAAGACGACGTGGATATCTCCAGATCAAGTTACGAGAAACAAATACATCACGTTGTAATCGATGGAAGGCACGCGACAATTGTCTAATACGAACGGTTGATCAGGAGTGAGAACATCTACTTGAATCACCACCTCACTGCAGTGAAGGAAAACCCTCCGTAACCAGGCACAGAGAAAGATGAACATCGCTAAATTGCAGACCACGAAGATAGCAAACGCCGTTTTAACCAACTCACTCAACTACTTCGAGTTGATGCACCTCCCGAAATTACTAGAGCGCAATTGCAATATATCCCCCACTCGATAGAAAGGACTGCGCGGACCGTACTGGGGTATGTTAAACACTCAAACGATAATAACTGGTACGATGACCAATGCTGCAATGCCACCCGTGAACAAGTTACTGCATACAGGGCCAAACTGCATATGGCAACGCGAACTGTCCATGACAACTACAGGAGAAGAGGACTCGTCTCTTCAGGCGAAAAAAAAACGCGAGCTGAAGGAGAGGAATAATAAGTGCACTAAAGAATACTGGAATAGAGGTGAATAGATAAATGGTAAGGTATATGGAACAGGTCCTCCCTCCTGTAAAATATAGGATGGTCATCTCGTTACTAATTCCGAGAGATACGCAAAGATCACTTCTGCAGCCTGTTGATGTCCGAAAACTCGGTTACAAAAGAATCTGCTTTAATCCGAGCCAAGCAATTGTCTTTTTTCGGCTAAAAAATTACAAAGCCGCTTAGGCCACTGATGGTCTTCCAGCTGAGTTGTTTAAGGTGGGTGCTGATGAGCTTGTTTAAAGCAACGGCTCACTGAAACTATTTAGCTTCAGGAGAACATGCCCGAGGACTCGAGTATTAGTGTGCTGTGTCCTGTCTACAAAAAAGGTGACCGATTGAGTGTAAAAACTACCGTGGAAAACCTGATTGGACCTAATAAGTGCTTAATTTATCAAGACAAACCCTCGACAAATCAGATTTTTATTACATGGCAGATTCTGGAGAAAACACATGAAAAGCAAATCGACACTTACCACCTCTCTGTCGATGCAGCCTTCGATAGTCACATCAGGCATCGATCATACGAAGCCATGTCTGAGTTCGGTATTCTTGTGAAGATAGTTCGTTGCATCAAATTGGCAAAGATCTATCTGCACCATTCGATATGACGAGAGGTCTTAGACGGGGTGATGGTTTGTCATGCATACTTTTGAACAAAGTGGAAACGCAGCGTGTTCATCGAGTACTATTGCTGTGAGGTAGTGGATGAATTCATATACGTCGGATCCGCCATGGACAGAAACAACAGAGTCAGCTTAGAAATAAAACAGAGAATAGTGCTCGCCAACAGGTGTTTCTTTAGGCTACGCGAGTGCTGCATAAACACCACCCTATCTCTAACCAATAAAGTCCAACTGCACTAGGTACTAATAGTACCGGACCTGTATGCCTCGGTATTTTGGGTTTTTACATAGGCGGATGCAGCTCATCTAACGGCGTTTGAGAGAAAAAAAATATTTCGCATATATATGGGCCCATTTGTGTAAACGGCGAGTACGAGTTATAAGCAAAGTCGTAAGAATTGAGTAAACTCCAAGGAAACTCGAAGGGTATTCTATCAAGACCTCGAAGGACGGGATCTTGTGTGCAGTCAGTCCTACCAAGAAGCGAATGGAAATTTTTTATCATTTCGGTCTCTGACTTAGACACTAAGATATACATATATATGTTGTGATTCCTCCACCTTTTTAACGCTAATAAAAATGATACTAATGGGGGTTTTACCTTAGGATGAGATAGTCTCAGTTTCTCCGCAAATACCCTCAAAACCTACCGAAATAAAAGATTGGATTTTTCCACACTACGAAAATTTTAATTTATAATCCACAAAATGTATATAGAACAAGAACATTTCGTGATCCTTGAGATAAAGTGCAATCGATAGTCTGATGTTCTTAATAGGTCTGAGGTCTGCGGTTGGTGATACCTGGGGATATGTTTGGTCGGTGGTCTCGTATCTGTATTAGTGTCTGTATCGTATTGTGATGCCTAGTAATGTTGTCCCCTGTTACAGGGAGGCGGTCCTTAGACGATCGACGGTAATTCAATGGCGGAAACAGGACGGGTTCGACGTGGAGCTTGTCAAATTTTGAACAGATCGGTAAGGACTTGTTGGTCAAATATGTTAAGGTCATTGAATAACTAAAAATAAGGAAAACTATTATCAGGCCCTGGTCTTACAGACCGATGTACAAATGCAAAAAAGATTCGTTAAACAAGTGGAAGGACTTGTTGTACAAACTAAGTGACCGTTTTACAGACAAAGTGTCGTTGTCGAGCTTCAAGTTCCGTTAAGCCCGTTGTACAGACTCAAGCTCCGTTGTACAGACTTAAGGTCCGTTTTACAAATATGCAAGTCTTTGTACAATCCAAGAAGGATCAAGGAGATCAGATAACATTCCTTAGTGAATTACGGTGAACTGCAAATGGGTCCACAGACAGTTTTTCCACGCTATTAAAATTTGTATCAAAGACTTTATTATAATCAGACAATAAGCCCTTATAACACATTCAACATTAAAAACATAACTCAATTGGTCATTAACGCCAACAATAATCGTTTAGCCAAATTCTGGTCGTTTAGCCAAATTTGGTGTATCATAAGATACACTAAAATAAATTGGTAATTAAGGACTAAATTTGTTTATTAAGCTTTCTTAAAAAAATTTACTCTTCATTAATTGAAGACAGAAAATTTCTGTGATTCCTTCCAAAAAAAATATAATGCGCTTTTTTCAGCAAACACTGTTTATTCCTTTAAATTTCCTACCATGTATAACGTTCCATATCTATTTATATACATCTTCATCACACGACGGTTAATGCGAATAATTTGTGATCTCATTTGTTTTAATTAGTATGTGACATTTTAATGATTACCTGGTTATTGCCACCTCTCTCATAATCCTATATTAAACGAGATTCATTGCAGTCTTATTCTTTGTCTTTGTATACTGCCAAAAATTTCGCTTATGTGTGCGTGTGTTATGGTTGCCATGCATTTGCATTTTTTGTTTTTATTATTGTTGATGTTTTTGATGTCCCAATTTAGGGGGTTAAAGTTTTCGAGAAGTCTGTTAGCAATTAGTTTTTATGCAGCAAAATTGCAAAAGTTTACAAGAGTATTGTTGCAATTCCCCAAACAAAAACAGAGCAGTTTTCAAGCGGAAATGTAATTTTATGTGTATTGAAATGTAACAGAGTCATTAAGGTACATTTGAGGGGAGTGATGCGGTGGTGCAATGGAAATGGGTTCATAGAATGAACTTTCACTGGCGTTATAGCAAGAGGTAATTTTTCTGGCAATTTCTTAAATAAAATAATATTAAATGAAATATGATTTTCATTAAATAGAATAAATAGAAATTAAGTGAGAAAAAGTGATCCTTGCCAATTGCACTTCAAGTCTACTCACAGAGCTCCGTATTCGCGGTACTACTGCGGACGGAGTACCTCCACGTGGTGACGCCTGGAATAGTGCCATTGACACCCGTCAGAGCACGGCCAACTGTGAGGTTCGAAACCTAAAACCCAGGTACGTCGGCTCAGAGTGAGCGGTATCCTGGTCAGTGTCTGACCCATAACGGGTGGTTGTCATAAAATCCTGGCAGAAGGAAACAACTGCGACGAGGTGCGCTGGTCTTGCAACCCGCCACCGACGTGTGAACTATTGTAATAAAAAGAGTAAGAAAAGAATATGGACCCCCCAAAATGTTGACGACCACCGCAAACCAATTAAGACCATGATTTGAGGTTATGCACCTGGAATGTTAGAACACTGTATAGTCCAGGTGCCTCCATCCAACTGGCGGAAGTCCTCGAAGAATACAATGCTGGCATAACTGCTTTATAGGAAATCCGGTGGACGGGACACGGGTGCTCGAGCATTAAGTCCTGAGACATATACTATAGTGGCCATGCGGACAAGCACGAGTTTGGATGTGGAGTTGTGGTTGGCAAGAGACTGCTACACCTAGCCTCAAGGTTCACTCCGGTGTGTGAACGTATAGCCACCATAAGAGTCAAAACAACGTTTTTTCACATAACACTTATATGTGCCCATGCTCCGACAGAAGAGAAAAGCGATGAGGACAAAGACGGGTTCTAGGAGAGCCTAGAAAATGTATATGACCGTAGCCCGAGCAATGACATCAAAATTGTACTAGGCGATCTTAATGCTAAAATAGGCAGGGAGACCGCATTTGAGCCTACCATCGGCAAATTCAGTCTGCACACCTACAAGTCAAACAATGGCGTCAGACTGATTGATTTCTCTGCGGCAAGGAATATGGTAGTTAGCAGAACTAGATTTGACCACAAAAATATTCATAAGGCGACATGGTTATCTCCCAAATCAATTGACGAGCAAGCAGATAGATCACGTGGTATTCGATGGAAGGCACGCATCGAGTTTTCTGGACGTACGAGTGATCAGTGGTGCGAACATTGACTTCGATCACTACCTTACCGCAGTTAAGGTACGCACAAGAAATGCTGGACATAGGTAAACTGCGGACCACAGAGGTAGCGGACGCCTATTCTAACCACCTAACACAAGTGCTACGGAATGCTCCCACCCCTGATAACATTACTTCGCAGTGGCAATATATAGCCGACTCCATAGAACGGACTGTGAGAAGCGTACTTGGGTACTTAAAGCCGTCTCAAGAAGATGCCTGGTACGATGATAGATGTCGCAATGCCACGAGAGACAGTTGCTGCATATAGGGCGAAACTGCAGCCATTGGCAACGCGAGCTGTTCGTGAACGGCACAGGGAGAAAAGACGAAAGGTAACCCGTCTTTTTAGACGGAAAAATAAGGAGCTGAAGAAGAGACAGGATGAGTGTACAGAGTTGCTTCAAAGTAGAGGGGAAGCCTGCAAATTCTACCAGAGAGTTAAGGCGAGAACGCGTGGAACAGGGTTGCCCTTCTGCAAGAACAGCGATGGCCAGCTAGTGTCGGACAAGATCTGAAGATATGGAAGGATAATTGCAGAAATTTACTCGATACGGACACCACTCCAGAAGATCCCGCTCCAATCCATGACGATGGTATTAACTGTCCACCAACGAGCCAGAGTGAGATACGTGTGGCAACATCCCGCCTTAAAAATAGCAAAGTAGCTGGAGCCAATGGTCTCCCTGCTGAATTGTTTAAGGCAGGCGAAGAGAAGCTGATTAGGAGCATACGTCAGCTCAAGAAGAACAAATGGCTAGAGGAGAGCATTGGAATTGCAGTCTCAGTCTATTATGTCCCATATTCAAGAAAGAAGATCGTAGTGAATGTAAGAACTACAGTGGAATAAGCCTATTACCAATTGCGTACAAGGTCCTTCCGAGCATATTGTGTGAACGTCTAAAGCCAAATGTAGAAAAACTAATTGGACCATATCAGTGCAGCTTTAGACATGGTAAATCTACAACGGATCAAATATTCACCTTACGACAATTCCTGGAAAAAATTCATGAAAAGCAGATCGACACCTACTACCTTTTCATCGATTACAAAACTGCCTTCGACTCTCCGATAAAGAAGAGCAAAATTAATTCGACTTTGCAGATCTACCTTAGAAAACACCAAATCCTCGGTTAAGATTGGTAAGAATTACTCTGAGCTATTCAACACAGAAAGAGGTCTCAGGCAGGGCGATAGCTTGTCCTGTTCACAATTTAATATAGTTATGGAGAAGTGATGAGAAAGGCTGGTGTCAACATGTCTGGCACCATATTCCACAAGAGCCACATGCCACTAGACTATGCCGATGATATAGACATCATTGGCCGAAATCTGCGGGATGGTACTGCAATTTTCTCATCGCTAGCAAATGAGTCAGCATAAATGGGTTTAGCGGTCAACGAGGAGAAAACATAAATAATGATTCGACGAACAAAGAGTCCTCTCGATGGAGACGCAGCGTCAACGTTGAAAAATATTGTTTTGAGGTAGTAGATGAGTTTATATACCTCGGATCTTTCGTCGACAAAAAAATAATGTCAGCCAAGAAATCAAGCGCAGAATAGTACTCGCCAATAGATGTTTTTACGGATTTCGGCAGCACTTTAGTAACACGAAGAAAAAGCTGTACCACATGTCATCTTTACCCGTTCTGTTGTATGCTGCCGAATCGTGGGTGCTTACGTCAAAGGACATACAAAAGCTGGGAGTATTCGGGACAAAGGTACTCCGAAAAATATATGGACCTATCTGTGTCGCCGGCGAGTTTCGGCATCGGATGAACCATGAGCTGTATGAGCTTTACCACTACATCGACGTAGCTGAAAGAGTCAGAATCCAACGACTTCGATGGCTGGGACATGTTGCCAGGATGGATGTAAATGCTCTAGCGAGAAAGGTATTTGAAGGCGAACCTGAAGGACGACGCAGAGCATGAGGTTCAAACTTTGTTGGAAGGACTAATTGGTAGGCGCAACTCACGCAGAAGGCCGAATTTTTTAATACTTCAAATTTATGAACCACGTTCGTGAGTTGTAATGGGTAAGATTTTAAAATGCCGAAATTAAGCCGATATTTGATAGATATAAAATGATTGCGGCAAATATAAAAGTTTCCAAGAAACACTTGTTTTAAGATAAAAACTGTAGATTATGCAACATACATATAAAAATTTTCGTCAGTGTATTTAGTAACACTCTTTAATTATTATTATTATTAGCCCTTAAAACAACTTGACGTCATATATATTTATATCTTAGTGGCTTAGTAAGTCAGAGGCCGAAATGATTAGAGATTTTCATTCGCTTCGATCTTGTGCTCACCGTCTCCAGTCAGTCCTACCAAGCAGCGTCAGTGATTCCTACTCCTGGTCCTTCCAAAGTAGTCGCGGTCTCCCTCTTTTGCGCCGTCCTTCAAGGTCTTGAAAGAATACCTTTCGCGCTGGAGTTTCTTCTTCTTGGCCTAGCCAGTGTAATCGTTGCACTTCGATTCGCTTGACCACATCAATGTCGTTGTATAACTCGTACAGCTCATGGTTCATCCGAATCCTAAACTCGCCGTTTACGCAAATGGGTCCATATATTTTGCGGAGTTTTTTCTCTCAAACACCGCCAGATGCGCTGCATCTTCCTGTGTAAGCACCCAAGTTTCGGAGGCATACAACAGGACCGGTAAAATTAGTACCTAGTACAGCTGGAATTTGGTGGTTCGAGATAGGGTGGTGTTTATGAAGTGCTCGCGTAGTCCAAAGAAACACCTATTGGTGAGCACTATTCTCCGTTTTATTCCTAGGCTGACACTGTTGTTTTTATTGTTATTAACCGCTTCTTTCCATAACACCTTCTCCATCACTATATTGAACAGTATACATGACAAACCGTCACCTTGCCTTAGACCTCTCGTCGTATCGAATGGCGCAGATAGATCCTTGCTAATCCGAACAGAGGATTTGGTATTCGTAAGTGTACACCGGCAGAGACGAATTATCTTCGCAGGAATACCGAACTCAGCCATGCCTACGTATAGTCGATGCCTGATGGGACTATCGATGGCAGCTTTGTAATCGACAAAGAGGTGGTAAGTGTCGATTTGCTTCTCATGGGTTTTCTCAAGAATCTGCCGTAGTGCAAATATCTGATCCGTAGTAGATTTGCCTGGTCTAAAGCCGCACTGATAAGGTCCAATTAGGTTTCCCACAATTGGCTTTAGACGTTCACACAGTATGCTAGACAGGACCTTATACGCAATCGGTAAGAGGCTAATTCCACGGTAGTTTTTACACCTGTTTTGTAGATTGGACATAGCACACTGAGATTCCAATCCTCTGGCATGCTCTCCTGAAGCCAAATATTCTCTATGAGTTGTTGCATGCTTAAAACAAGCTCATCTGCACCCTCCTTAAACAACTCAGCTGGAAGACCATCAGCCCCAGTAGCCTTGTTGTTCTTTAGGTGGGATACAGTCTTCATCAGCCGAGTTTTCAGACATCAATAGGCTGCAGTGATCTTTATATATTCTCATATATTCTCAGTACGCTCACGGAGTCAGTAACGAGATGACCATCCTTGTCTTTACAGGAGGGAAGACCTGTTCCATGTACCCTACCATTTATCTTCTGGTAGAATTTTCGGGCTTCACCTCTGTTCCTGTAATCTTCAATACACACATTATTCCGCTCCTTAAGCTCTCGTTTGTTTCGCCTGAAGATTCGAGTCGCCCCCGCTTCTTCTCCCAGTACTTTTCATGAACAGTACGCGTTGCCATTGGCTGCAGTTTGGCCCTGTATGCAGCATCTTGTTCCCGGGTGGCATCGCGGCATTCGTCATCGTACCAGGCATTATCGTTGAAGAGCTTCACATACCCTAGTACGGACCGCGCATTCCTTTCCTTCGAGTGGGCAATATATTGCCATTGCGCGCTTGTATTTTAGGGAGTTGGAGCATCAAGAAGTAGTTAAGTGAGTTGGTCGGAATAGGCGTTGGCTATCTCCGCGGTCTGCAGTTAAGCGATGTCCAGCTTTCTCTGTGCCTGGTTACGCAGGGTTTTCGCTCTGCTTAGCCTAGTACGCACCTTCACTGCAGTGAGGTGGTGATCCGAGTTGATGTTCGCACCTCTGATCACTCGTACGTCTAAGACACTTGACGCGTGCCTACCATCGATTACCACGTGATCAATTTGGTTTCTCGTTACATGATTGGGAGATATCCACGTTGCTTTGTGAATGTTTTTGTGGTCAAATCGTGTGCTGCTAATTAACATGTTCCTTGCTGCAGAAAAATCAATCAGTCTGATTCCGTTTGGCGATGTGTCAGTATGCGGACTAAATTTTCCGACTGTTGGGCTAAAGACATTCTCCCGGCCTATTTTGGCATTAAAATCTCCCAGCACGATTTTAACATCATGGCCTGGGCTACGGTCATATGTTTCAAGTTGGCCTCGTCACTTTACTACTCCGTCGGAGCATGAGTCAGCCTTATACTCATCTAGGACATCCGCCAGTTGAATAGAGGCACCTGGTCGGTATAGAGTTCTAACATTCCAAGTGCATATTCTCAAATCATGGTCCTCAAAACGTTTGTGGTGGTCGTCAACATTTTGGGGGTTCTTTTTCTCTTATTTCTCATTTTATTCACACTCTTTAATATCCCTCAAAATTATTTTAATTGTTTCAAAGAAATTTTCTCAAAAAATATTGCACTAAATTAAATCACATCGTTTTCCCAGTACAACAGTCAAGAACATGGCGTCTGAGTCCACATTTAAGATATGCCAACAATCTGGACACTTCATACCTATGATAATCAGTGCACTGAGCAAAGACTCACAGACATACTCATTCTCCATATTCGCATGTGCATGCTACTAAAACATCTTTGTGTCGTGAAAATTTCTATTATACGTAGTTTAGTTGTTGTTGTTGCTGTCTAGCTGAGCTTGCTGTTATTGCTGTTATTTTGTTTATAGTCTGTGCCATTAAACGATACCGGGAGACGACGTTGCCGACGCTAGTTTGCCATTAGGCTTTCGACTTTTGTATTCATCAAATGGCCGACAATATCATTGTCGTAACAACATGCAAACTTGTTTATGCCCATGTTAAACAACTTGAAATGCGACAATGAGAAGTAGCAGCAGCAACAGCAACTTGTACCACTACTGCCACAAAATGCTGCCGTTGCTGCCATGTTAGTTGTTGTTTGCTGCTGAGGGACAAGGAACTGAAACCTATCATTGCAAACATTTAGATTGTGTTTAGAAAAACTTTAGCATACGCACTTAAGTGGGCAACGGACTTCTGACGGACTAGAATGGGCTTTCCTTTCAAATCGCTTAAGTTAGAGTATGGATTTCATTGTAGCAGCCTTAAGCTTAGTCCTATTAAATTCTTTGACCATCTCTTAGTTTTGTGATATATTAAAAGTCTGTCTATATATATCTTACTATACAACACGCACTGCCTTGCTTTTATTGCAGTCTAATTTTGTTAATTTTTTATACTTTGATGAATTGAAATTGGAGTAATTTCTTAACCCTGTTTTTGCTTTTTGTTTTGCATACCTGTTTACTCTTTGCTTTTGTTGTTGTTATTTAAGCCATTTCAGCCATTTGCTTGCCATGTCAATATTATTATAGCAAATCGAATTATTATTATGGCCGATTTGCAGCTCACTCAAAAGTCACTCATACAAAAGGGAACTGTCTCTTCAGTTATCATGGACTGTCTGCCGTTGGATGTCGTCGTCTTGGCTGCAGAGCAACAATGGCCGACCGTTGAGGTCGGTTATGTTGTGCACCACGTGAAATTTGATATTTTTTCTACTTGGTCTTTGACGGTGAAGAGTACACAAAAGAGTAATGGTTGCTTTTAGCCTTTGAAAAGCTATGCGTTTGAATGAACATATTCAAATGACAGACCAACATTCGTAATAGGCTGCAGAGAGTCTTTCATTTAATAACCAATGCAATGTGGCACAATCATATTGTGCCGCAACGTCGGCAGAATCAAAAACCAACTAAGCGAAAATGTAAAGTCAACTTGAATTTGTGCTAATTAGCACTTTGGGTATCGAAAAAGAGGCGAAAGTTGGTTGACTTCACTATAAAAAAAATTGAGTTAACTTAAATGCACAGGAAATTTACAGGCACATACACAGAACAAAATTCAACAGATAGAATATTAAATAAAAATTATATTACACATGATAACAACAAAACTTCTGCGGTCTAATTTTATGGTGTCAGATACGGTGCCGTGACATAACCCCACACGGACATAATCCCCAAAACGATTTTGGGGCTTATGTCCGGGCAACATGTCGGACATAACCCCCAATTTCATTGGGGATTATGTCCGACACTAATCTGCGGACATAAGCCCCAATGGGGATTATGACCGAATTTGTTGTTGTTTTTAGTATTTCAACATATGAAGAGAACGATTTTAAATATTGCTATTGTAGCGAGGGACGAATGCGGTGGGGGGCACGCCCCCCGCCGCATCCGCCGTAGTTAGTCTCGTTGCATACTTAATCTGTCTCACTGCATCGCGAGACGAATGCGGTGGGGGGCACGCCCCCCGCCGCATCCGCCGTAATTAGTCTAGTTGCGTACTTAATCTGTCTCTCTGCAGCAAGAGACGAATGCGGTGGGGGGCACGCCCCCCGCCGCATACGTCGTAGTTTGTTAGTTACTTAAAAAGTCACTCTTCCTTTTTGGGGGGTGGGCGTTCGCCCACCCCCATTTCATCAACTTCATCAACCTTTTTCATTACTTTTAGCCGCAAAATTAGTTTGGGTGTTATGTCCGTTATATTTGTTGGGGCTTATGTCCGTTATGCCCCGCGGACATAATCCCAAATGCAAATTGGGGGTTATGTCCGCAGAGCATGGCGGACATAAGCCCCAAAATCGTGTTGGGGATTATGTCCGTGGGGGTTATGTCCGGGCACCGTCAGATACACCATTATTTAAATATTACACACAACCAAATTCAAATTTAATAATATATATAATAATCCACTTGATAGTCGCAAACATTTCCCCTTAACTTACCAATGGCGAATAGAACGCCGAACTATCGACTCCTATACTTTGATAGGGATTCTGTTCCGTCGATGGATATGGAGTCCCATATACTCCCACGCTGGCCGCTGGTAGTCTTGAATAGCTAGATAAAGCCAAACGAGCCGAATCGTATTGACACGAACATACTGTCTGACCTGAAACAGGATCTGTCATTATCGGCCTTCCATTTTCACAGCAGGAACCACCACCGACTGATCCAGCACTATTCGATCCCAAAGGGGTATTTTCCATATTCGAATTGGCTGGAGGTTGGCCACCTCCGCCGCCTAATGTATTCGAATGTTGTGATAAAGCATCGGGACTTAGAGCTCCAGTTGATACCTCAGCGGCACTGCCAGTGCCACCGGGGTTACCAACACCTGGTACAGTAGCGGTGTTGGGACGACATTCCGCAGCTGCAGGACTATGAGCGGGAGCGTTGGGACTAGTCATGGCGGTGGGACCGGTGGCGGTATCACCAGTTTGGGGTGATTGTGTTGGGTTTGCAGACAGCAACTGTAAAGAAATGAGAAGAAAGATTAACAATTAATATTTGTAATTATGTAAGTTTCTTCAGGACGTATAGAACTTCCGAAAGGGATAAATAAAAAGCAATCTGTCATACTAATGAAGTGTCTTTGAATTTTTCCAGTGTACTTTGACAAATCACCATACAAGGATTTACACCGGAACAACGTTTGAAAATTGTGTAAATTTATTTCCAAAATTCGCGTTCAATTCGCCAAGTTTACGGTGCGTCGTATATCTCAGCTGCTAATAGGCAATACTGGATCGATTCATGCCAACATTTACTCTTTGGGATAATATTCATCTAAATCGAGCCCGTACCATTCGCACAGAAGTCCGTGTAACAGTGGACTCGAATTTAGATCACACTACACACCGAGATCTCCTGATCTATTGTGATTTTCCGTTAGAAAAAGGAGAAAGGGAAGGGAAGTAGAAAAAAGGAGAGCGGGAAGGGATAGAGAAGGAAATGAGAGTCGTGGAAACCACAATCGTCATCTTAGTCCAGTGAGCCATGAAAGGCACCTCATCAAACATATTAAATCGGCTACTTGGACTGAGGATGGGAGACTCTAGGCCTTCTTTATAACTTTTGGAAATGAGATGGACGGGACAGGGATGCACACGACGAAAGAAACGAATTTGGATGTGGTTTCATAGTCGGCAAGAGACTTCGACACCTGGTCTCCCGGTTTAACCCTGTAAGTGACCGTATAGCCACCATTCGCATCCGGGCGAAATATTTTAACATTACGCTGATTTGTGTACACGCCCCGACGGAAGACAAAGACGATGACATCAAAGATGCATTCTATGAGCGCCTGGAGGATATATATGACAGCTGCCCTGCACATGACATTAAAATTGTTCTGGGAGATTTTAATGCTAAAATAGGAAGGTTCAGCAGTCGGAAAATTCAGTCTACACAACAACACCTCCGATAACGGATTCAGACTGGTAAGTTTCGCGTCGGCAAGAAACATGGTTGTGAGTGGAACCAGATTCCCGCATAAAGATATCCACAAGGCAACCTGGATATCTCCCGATCAAAATACAAGAAATCAGATTGATCACGTGGTAATTGATGGAAGGCATGTCTCAAGCGTTATGGACGTGCATGTGATGCGCGGTGCAAATATCGACTCGGATCACCACCTAGTTGCAGCCAAGGTACGCACACGATTAAGTAGTGCTAAAAACACTCGTAATCAAACGCAAAGAAAGCTAGACATCACAAAGCTGCAGACAACTGAGAAAGCCAATGCCTACTCCAACCAACTCTCTCAACTACTCCATACAAATCCCCCTAGTTCTGATGTTCCCGACATGCATTGGCAGCATATTGCGAATTCTATGACCACTGCCACAACAACCGTACTGGGTTATGAAAAACCACTCTCAGACAAGCCCTGGTACGATGACGAATGTCGCGAAATGTCTGAGGAAATGGATGCTGCATACAAGGCAAAACTGCAGCCAATGGCGACGCGTGCGGTGACGGAGCGTTATAAAGAGAAAAGGAGGGAGATGAAACGCCTGTTCAGACGGAAAAAGCGTCTGTGGAAGAAAAGAGAAAGCCAGGATATCGAAAACTACAGGGATAGAGGTGAGGCCCGAAAGTTCTACCAAAAGGTAAAAAGTAAAGATTTTGGAACAGGGATCCCCACATGTAAGGACAGAGACGGAAATCTGGTCACGGACACTCAGAGTGTGCTGCAAATATGGCGGGAACACTTTCAATCTCTTCTCGTTCCGGAAGGCAGCATAAGTGACGAAATCGCACCAATCATCGACGATGGAGTAGACTGTCCACCACCGAGCCAAAACGAGATCAGTACGGCAATTGCGCGGCTTAAAAATAATAAAGCTGCGGGAGCCGATGGACTGCCGGCAGAGCTTTTTAAAGCCGGTGGCGATGACCTGGTAACATGCATGCACCAGCTAATAAACACGATTTGGCTCAGGGAGTGCATGCCCGATGATTGGAATCTGAGTGTCCTATGTCCCTTGCTTAAGAAAAGTGATCCAAGTGTGTATCAAATATCGCGGGATTAGCCTTTTACCCATCGCATACAAGGTCCTGTCTAGTGTGTTATGTGAAAGACTAAAGCCCATTCATTCGACCGACAGGTATTCTCACTACGACAAATACTGGAGAAGACCCAAAAAATGCAGATTGGCACCTACCATCTGTTCGTCGACTACAAAGCTGCATTCGATAGTCCGACATGACAACAATTGTTAGATGCTACGACTGAGATTGGTATCCACGCGAAGCTAATACGACTTTGCGGGATGACACTGACTGACACCAAGTCTTCAGTGAAAAATGGCAAAAATCTGACTGAGCCATTTTCTACCAAGCGAGGCTTTAGATAAGGCGATAGTCTGTCCTGCGATCTCTTTAACATCGTAACGGAGATGATCATACGGAAGACTGCAGTAAACAGGAATGGTACCACCTTCAACAAAAGTCACACGATGATCGCGTATGCTGGTGAGATAGATATCATTGGCCATGGATTGCGGGATGTTACTACGGACTTTTCAAGCATTTAAAAGCAATCGGAGACAGTGGGTCTGGTGATAAATAAGGCCAAAACCAAATTATTTGTTTCAACGAACAAAGAGTCTACTCTTCTGGGACGCTGCGTGAACGTTGACAACTATAACTTTGAAGTGGTAGATGATTTTAACTACCTTGGCTCCGCCATAAACAAAAATAATAATGTCAGCCTAGAAATCAAAAGACGATTATTGATCGCAAACCGCTGCTACTACCCGCTAAGCAAGCGATTTAATGACAAAGCGCTCTCTCGAAGAACAAAAATCCAACTCTACCAGACTCTGATCCTACCTGTCTTGCTCTACAGCGCAGAATCCTGGGTAATGACACAAGCGGATCAATCTATTCTGGGAATCCTTGAGAGAAAAATACTTCGCAAAATATTTGGACCCATCATCGTTAACGGCGAGTATCATCGTCAAATAAACCACAAGCTGTAGAAGCTGCACAACGATATCGATGTAGTCAGGCGCGTTGAAATGGACAGAATGCGCTAGCTGGGACACGTTGTACGAATGGATGAAAATGTTCCAGCTCGAAAGGTTTTCGTCAATAAACTCGATGGGCGGCGTAGGAGGGGGCGACCAAAACTCCGTTGGAAGGACCAGGTGAAAGAGTTGTTGTCTAAACTTGGTGTGACTAACTATCTACGGAGCGCAAAAGACCAAAGCACTTGGAATTTTTTTCTACGTGCGGCTACTGATGGATGAAATTCTGTTGCTGCTGCCAATTAAGAAGAAGAAGATATAAGAGACCATGATCGTGCATATATCTTTGCCACTTTCTATAAAGTCGACAGTAACTCACCAATCAGATACATGTGTGTGTTATAGTCCCTAAGTCAAATCGAGTGTTTTTTTTGTTGATGACCTAGCATAGGTTAGCGAAGAGGCTAGCGGGGTGGGAAGCTCCTAGCAGATGGTGGTGAAGTGAGATGTAGTTGCACTAGTATATTACGGTGTACTACATAAGGATGTGTGGCCGACCAGAGGGCAACTTCGGATCCTAGAAGATGGCAGTGGAGCCCATCATCAGATCATACCGACAAGGCGATCCTAGAAAAAATTGCAAATAAAAACTGCGAGGACCAAAACGGACGCAGTACAAGCCTCGAGCTTGTACTTGTCAGCATTTTTTGGTCGTCGTGAAGCACCTTGTCGGACCGCAATACAGAAATTGGTGGAAAAATTCGAGCTGTTGGATTAAGTTAGTGATGTGAAGAATAAAACCCGTGCACGTCGCTCAAGAACAACTGAGAATATTGCTGATGTAGCCAGTGTTGAAGAAAACCCAGGTTTATCCATTCCTCGTCGTTCTTTGGAACTGGGCATTCCACAAACGTCATTACACCGTATTTTGCATAGACTTGGGTCTTAAGGCTTATAAAGTTCAGTTAACACAAGAACTCAAGCCGATCGATCACCAACAACGTCGTGTCTTTGCTGATTGGGTCCTTGAAATGCATGAAAATGATCCGGAATTCCTTAGAAAAATCATCTTGACTGATGAAAATGAGGCTGGATCAACAGTTACTGTAAATGGATTGCGCTATCGAGAGATGATTAATGATTTTTTATGGTTGGAGTTGGATGGTATTGTTGTCGACAACGTTTTTTATCAACAAGACGGCGCTACGTTTTGTGTCACACAAGCAACGGAACCATTGATCTTTTACGGGAAATGTTTCCGAATCGTGTTATCTTTCGAAGAGGTGATCGCAATTGGCCACCGAGATCTTGTGATTTAACGCCTTGCTACTTCTTCCGTTGGGGCCACGTGAAAGATAAGGTCTACGCCAACAGTCCAGCGTCGATTCAAGAACCCAAAGATTAAATTCGTGAGGCTATCGAGGACATAGGGCACCCATTTTGCAATTTGGTTATGGAAAATTTCATGAAAAGGATATGGGCCTGTAAGCGTGCTCGTGGTGGCCATTTGGCTGATGTTTTTTTATATTAACGGCATACCTTGCACTTTATTATGGCATAAACCTCCGATCATTCATCTCAAAAAATTGAATTTTTCTTTGAATACAGAAATAACACTTCTTATTGGAAACCCCTTTATATGTTAACCAAAGTCACATCTGTACACGATACTTTTCTTTTCATGATGTACAACGAAAAATTCTGGGTTAAGACAAAGTCGGTTGAATCTGTTCTGAGAACTTTCGAGGGAGAAATACTACGAAAAATATTTGACAGACATGTCGTAGTATTAAATATGAGCTGTATAAGGACATTAACTTTGTCAAGCCCATTTAAATATAACAAATTAACTGGCTGGGACGTGTTGAGCAAAAGGATGATAATACTTCAACTCAAAAGTCTTTGGCAATTAAGTCCATGGGTGGCGTACGACAGGGCGTAAAGAACTACATTCGGAGCGCTCTTAATTCTTTTTAGAATCATCCTATCTAATATCAAATCTACCACACCTATAGTTTTAGCCATCTTCCTTACTGTAAAAACAAACACATTGTATTCGCTAACCTTCCCCAGTTGATCTCCTATCGCATTCCATTTGCACTTCAAGTATTTTGTCAACCCATTGTTGATATGCTTCATTTTCATACGGTCGTATCTATTAATTAATTCACCATCGAATCAATACATCAATATGGTGACATTTAACAACACGACACGATTAACAAAATTAACTATTCAAATCAGACGGTTTATAAATATATATAGATGGCATCACTTAGAAATGTTAACGGTCTTCTTTTCAAATTTAACTAAAGATATAAAAAAATAAATAAATAAAATACTAAACAATAAACTCACTATCTAGATCTTAACAAAAATAGGCAACAGCTACGATGACACTTTAACCGGAAAGGCAACACCGACGACGAGGAGGTATGAGCGTGACTTGGTTGGCCGTTTATATTTTGGGCCCAAAACAAACAAAAAAAATCAGAAGATGCTGATGATCATAGTTAAAAAATTTCACACAAAATTAAGCTACTGAATCAGATAAAGACCAAGTGATACAACAACAACAACAAAAAAAGAAATATTGGTGATTTTTAGAAATATTGGAATTTATTTAACGATGTAAAGACATGACAATTTATATATGTAAATCAATCATATGGATAATACAGGGTTAGACATTTGGGTATTTTGGAAAGTGTATGACTGATATTTGATAGCGAATACTGTAATATGTTGTAAGCTTAGTTTTTCGGCTGTCCAGCCTTAACCATTTTCGAGTTAGACACAGTTCCCAACACTGTGCATATAGAGTTTTCCTTCTAACTGTCTAGCAGATTTCATAAATACTATAATACGAGTATACCTATGTTGAAATTCTGCCTCTGCTTCCAATGCCAATTGCCAACATACCAACCATGGAAATTAAAATGCATTAATTCCATTAAACGATTGAATTTAAAAACTCGTACCCTAGTTAGCCCTAAGGAATGCTTAGCCACAATTAATTTCATATTTATTTATTTTTTTTGAGTTCTTCACCTGAACTTTTGCAGCCATTAAATCGTGATCTTAATTATTATAATTAAACTCTTTTACGGCAACAACAAGTAATTATTATAATTTCATAGTTGAATTCCCAATGAAACATTGCACATCTTTAGAAAAGGAAGGGCTTTAATCGTCTTTATTCCACATTTCAGACCAGATCAACAAGTTGAGGTTAGTAGACAGACTTTAGGGCATTTAACTTAGAACTTGTAGAATTTTATTTCAACTAAGCAGCCACAACATCTTTGATATAATTATAAAATAAACTTTATTGTATGAAAGAGCAAAACAACAACATTTCAAGACATTATAAGTCTACAATACGGCTGCTCTTAGAATTGTCTCTTCTTAGAGCAAGATACATATACCTACATATGTAATATGTATGGGGAAGCTCTTGATCGTTAACTGCTTAAGGGCTCTCGGTTACCGCTATGAACCATTTCTCTCATTTTGCTACAGTATCAGTCATAAGATCGCAACGCCCTTTTTAATGTTTGCGCTTTTGTTTTTGCGACTCTGACAAAAATCGACAGCTTTCAATCGATGGCTGGGCTGATGAACGAGCGGATCTGTCCGCTCAGTCCGTTGTTTAGAGCTCAAAATGTCCGTAAATGAAAGAAATTATCTTAATTACAGGTTATTCGCATTGTATTATGCAAAATGTGCCAAGGAGTTTGGAATTTTGTTTTTCCCATTGACGCTGCCTGTGTTGTTGTTGTTATTGCAAATTTATGCAGGAATATGCATGAGCTGCTTCTTCATTTTTTCGCTTAAGTTAGAGCTGGTGCTGTTGATGTGCCGATATGTGGACAGGGTTGTCGATGTGTGATGATATCACCGCCCTGCAGCCATTTTCAGAAGCTTTTCAGTAGAACTGTTTTGAGGTGGCGGTGTTGTTGTTGGTGGTGGCTGTGGTGGTGGTTGTGCCTGTGGAAGGCTTTAAGATTGGCCAAAGTTTCCGCAAATAACTGAAAGCCAGCGTATGCTATATGATAATTATAATAAATTTTAAGGCGTTCACCACTGTCTGGTCATCAGCTGAATGTTGCTTCTTTTCCCGTTTTATGCATATTAATTATTTTGGTGAAAAAAAAAACTGTGGTAGTTGCAATAGCCAACAGAGGTGTCCAAATGGCGGCCGCAGGAAACTGGGAAGAATTGTGAAAAGCTTTAGAACTAAAGTAAATGGTTATTTTACAGGATTGCTGACTTTCTCAGCTTTACGAATTATCTTCCACATGGAATGCGTCCTACCGAAGAGTTTTCGAGCTGTAGCATTTTCATTCATTCGTACAACGTGTTCCAGCCAGCGCACTCTTCTTCTTCTTTTTCTTTAATGGCACCAACAACAGAAATGTATCCATCAGTAGCCGCACGTAGAAAAGTATTCTAAGCGATTCCGTCTTTTGCGCTCCGTAGATAGTTTGTCACACCAAGCTCAGTTAACAGCCCTTTCACTTGATCCAACCATCGGAGTTTTGGTCGCCCCCTCCTGCGCTGCCCATCGAGTTTATTGTCGAAGACTTTACGAGCCGGAGCGTTTTCGTCCATTCGTACAACGTGTCCAAGCCAGCGCAGTCGGCCTATTTGAACGCGCTTGACTACGTCGATGTCGTTGTACAGCTCATGATTCATTCGACGACGGTACTCGCCGTTAACGATGATGGGTCCAAATATTTTTCGAAGCATTTTCCTCTCTAAGACTCACAGAATAGATTGATCCGCTTGTGTCATTACCCAGAATTGTGCGCTGTAGAGCAAGACAGGTAGGATCAGAGTCTGGTAGAGCTGGATCTTTGTTCTTCGAGAGAGCGCTTTGTCGTTAAATCGCTTGCTTAGCGCATAGTAGCAGCGTCTTTTGATTTCGAGGCTGACATTATTATTTTTGTTTTTGGCGGAGCCAAGGTAGACAAAATCATCTACCACTTCAAAGTTATAGTTGTCAACGTTCACGCAGCGGCCCAGACGAGTGGACTCATTGCTCGTTGAAACAAATAACTTGATTTTGTCCTTATTTACCACAAGACCCACTTCCGCTGACTGCTTTTCAATGCTCGAAAAAGCCGCAGTAACATCTCGCAATCCACGCCAAATGATATCGATATCATCAGCATACTCGAGCAACATGTGACATTTGTTGAATATGGTACCAAACCTGTTTACTGCAGCCTTCCGCATGATCATCTCCATTACGATGTTAAAGAGATCGTAGGACAGACTACCGCCTTGTCAAAAGCCTCGCTTGGTAGAAATTGGCTCTGACAGATTTTTGCCAATTTTCACTAAAGACTTCGTGTCAGTCAGTGTCATCCCGCAAAGTCGAATTAGCTTCGAGGGATACCAAACTCAGGCATAGCATCCAACAATTTCTGTCGTATCGGACTGTCGAATGCAGCTTGTAATCGATGAACAGATGATAGGTGTCGATCTGCATTTCTTTGGTCTTCTGCAGGATTTGTCGTTGTGTGAATATCTTGTCGGTCGTGGATTTACCAGGTCTAAATCCACACTGATAAGGTCCAATCAGGTTCGCCAGAATGGGCTTTAGTCTTTAACATAACACACTAGACAGGACCTTGTATTCGATGGGTAAAAGTCTGATATCTCGATAGTTGGTACACCCTGTTGGATCGCCTTTCTTAAGCACAGGACATAGAACTGTCAGATTCCAATCAACGATCATGCATTCCCTTAGCCAAATAGTGTTTATATGCTAGTGTATGCACGTTGCCGACGGCCGTCCATCGGCTCCCGCAGCTTTATTAAGTAATTTAAAGCCGTGCAATTTCTTGTTTAGGTTCGGTGGTGGACAATCTACTCCGTCGTCGATGATTGGCTTGATTTTGTCACTTATGCTGCCTTCGGGAACGAGCAGAGTACGAAAGTGTCCCCTTAATATTTGCAGCTCATTCTGCGTGTAATTGACCCAATTTCCATTTCTGCCCTTACAGGTGGTACCGGCCGTGGCATGATGATTACAACACGCGACTACATGCGGGAAATCCCGGTTTGATTCCCACCTCCAGTCATCTACATTTTTCTCTCATTGCTGGCCCCCTCGAATTTATAGACAGCAATATAGTCGCAACATAGTGTCAAACCAATCGGCATGTCTAGTAAGAGCATCTCAAACAGTGACGTTTGTATTCGTCGATAAACAAGTAGGTGCCGTTTGTTGTGAATCCAACAACAATGCGAGAAGCTATCCCATACCTCATTCATGGGGTGTAAAGGGAAATTAAGTTCAAGTTTTTCCTACAGGTGGGGATCCCTGTTCCTAAACTTTAGCTCTTCATATTTTGGTATAACTTTCCGGGTTCACCTTTTTCCCTACCTTTCAAAATCCTGGTTCTCTCTTTTATTCCATAGACACTTTTTCGCTTCTCGTTATACCGTTTCGTCACAGCAAGCGTTTTTCATTGGCTTTACATTTGCCTTGTAAGCATCATTCCATTCCTTTCGACAAATCGCAACATTCTTCATCGTACCAGGACCTATCTGAGAGTGGTTATTATGTCCCAGTACGGCCGTTGGGCCAGTGTTTATAGAAAGCGCAATAAGTTACCACTGTATGTCGGGAACTCCAAAATAGGGGGTTTTAATTTAATTTGCAGTAATTGAGAGAGTTGGTTGGAGTAGCCAGTGGCTACCTCGGTTGTATGCATGTTTGCGATGTCAACCTTCTTTTGGTTACGAACGTTACGAACGAGACATGCCTTCCATCGATTACCACGTTATCAATCAGATTACTTGTGTTTTTATCAGGGAATATTCATGTTTCCTTGATGTGGGAATCTGGTTCCACTCACTGTTCTTTGCCTATCACTGTACAAGATTTTTCAGCTCAATTCTTAGAACTGCTCGTGAAAGTAGTCCCAAAAACACGAAATTCAGCATTATTCGTTTTGTCAAGTTACATGCCATAATAATTTAATATCAATTTGAAGATAGTAAGTATCGTATAGGGGAATTTGTCACGTTTTAGGCTCTTTTGTTTGACATAACTCGAAACAAATTTAGAAAAAATAAGAGTTACAATTTCTTTAATCTGTTCATATAACGTTTCCCTACGTAAGCAAGAGTTTCACTTTTCCATTTATCAAATAATTTTTAATTGGGTTTATTTTGTAGCAGTTACAATAAATCTGTTCTACTCCGTGGCGTATGCTTTACGTGGAATATTATTTATGATAATCATACGCCACCATATAACAATATAACAAACGAGCCTAAAACGTAACAAATTTCCCTATTTGATACATACTAACTTCAAATCGATATTAAAATATTACGGCATGTAACTTAACAAAACGAATGATGCAGAAATTCTTCTTTTTGGGGCTACTATCACGTGCAGTTCTCAGAATTGAGTCCCAAAATCATATGTTATACTGTGTATGTTAAGCTAACCAGACTGTACCCGTTGTACGGAGTGTTGTTGTGTAAACATAATTTTCCGACTTTGTCTTCCATTGGGTCGTGTACACAAATCAGCGTCATGTAAAAATATTTCACATTGATGCAGATAGTGGCTATTTTGTCACTTACAAGGTTAAACTGCGAATACAGATGACAAAATATCTTGCCGACTATGAATCCGCATCCAAATTCTTGCATGACAGCTAGTAAAGAAACCACAGGTCTTTTGACGTGCGCAACCCTGTCCCATCCGCATTAGGGATTCGATGTCGTGATTGTCTCTCGACTACCAGACGTAAGGGAATTGCTAATTCGACTTGTAAGTATATTTAAAATTATTAGCAATATAAAATAATATTATATACATTACTATTTTCCAAAAGAGGGATACCTTACCCACACCGGTTTTACCCTCCTCCAAATACAATGGCCAACTTTCGTATTCGGTGCTTGTGTACTAAATATACCATGACAGGAAATCAATAACTTTTCTTTTATTTACATTTTGTCCCCCCATGTGCGTGAGTTTGCCCACCCCATACTTTGTTACGCATATCATGATTGGCTCAATCGTTATTGGGCCAGTCGATGAATGGTTGTTGCTGCTGCATCGTAGAGTGGTGAATGGGAGCAATGTTCGTCTTTTTTTTTTCTTTGAATCCATCACCATTGACGGTATCAAACGGCCCTGCGGAAGGGTGCCCCCCATATACATGTGTAGTACGTGCGAATACTTACATACGCACTGTTCAATTTCAATGGCGTCTAATTGCAGGCTTTGACGTTGTTCTACTTGTTATTCGTTTCCCACTATACCATTTTAACTCTTTAACGTTCTTAAAAGTTGTTTTTTTTCTTTTCTTTTTTGTTTTTTTTTTTTATTTTGTTGGCAATAATTATAATGATATGACCATAGTATCTATGGTGGTAACTCCTCTTTTGTTATTCCTGCCTGCTACTTTTCATGCGTTGTTTCTTTTGGTCCTCCACCAACCTTGTAAAGCTTAAGGGCTTTACAAGCGAGTGCTGAAGCTTCGGCTTCTGCATTTGCATTAAAATGCCTAATGATTGCCTTAAAACATTACATGTAACGAACGCACTGGGCTACTGGTTGTTGTTTATCTGACAGCCAGACTATAGAGGAAGTCATCATTAAGATGATGACGTATTCATTGCAGTACAAGATTTTGAAGTACAAAGAACTTGGAATTTTTGTTGAAAGTATGCATTGTATAATTTTTATATGGTGCATTGAGGTAGGAATTCAAATAAATCCAAATAGAGAATTAACAACAAAAATTATGATTTATTCAATGGTTGTTTACAGTTCACACATATCTGTTTTCACGCATTCATCTTATTGCTATATTTTTGGTAATTCATCAGGGAATGACTCCCTCCGCGACAATTTCACTCATTATGTAAAAAATTTAACAGTATTTGGCTACTGTGCATAAAAATCTGCATTCTCTGAAATACGTTTTTTGTGCACTTGGCACAACATAAAGTTTACTTAATCGACCTTCTATTGCCAGTACCATCTTGAAATTTGAGATACAGTGTTTGTTATTAGAACCATCCTGGTTTTTCCCCTGCCAGAAGAGGACATGGAGAATACGATCTTCGAGTGATTTCTATTAGACACCACCAAAATACTAAGGGAATCTGAACCAAACTGTGACACAAAAACTGATACCGCCGAAATTGCACTGTCTCCCACACGAACTATACAAATCCGGCGACAACCAATCAGGACATTCTGAGAGGTGATGTAAAATTCGATATAGGGTAGGGGGGTGAGACAAAAGGAGGCGACATAACTAACAGATAAAGGAAGCGGTCTGCTTTCTGAGAAAGAAATCAACCTTATTGAGAAACATAACAAACACGTCATTAAGTTTCAGAAGAAGTTCCTATTCGACATATTCCTTAGTGACCTTATCCGCTACGGAGCTTATCACATCAGTTTTTCTAGTGGCTACTATGCCTTGTGAAACCGCTCATCAATGCCGCGGTGATGGAACAGCTGCGGCCATTAAGTCTACGGTTCCTCAACTGGAGCCGAAACTGCTGCTGTTATTAACCTTCGCCTTACCAAAGGTTTTTATGTACGTCGTTTACCGATACCCACCTGGGTGACCACACTGCTTTTGTATGCATTTACATACGGAAGATCGAAAATGGATTGCCACATAAGACAAAGAATGCAGTGGATGTTGAGGATTATGATAACTATGTGACTAATGGAGAAGCTGAACATTATGTCAGATTAAGGTAAATGATAAAAATTCTTCTTGAGGCAGTGCGAAATGGTTCAAGGGGGCCCCACAGGTAAATCGCTGTAAATAAGTGACGCTGTTTGAGATTTAATAAGAAGATTTTGAAATAAAAAACAACATATAAAGGGGTCAGAAGCAAAAGAGTGCAAGTGACAAATTGACAAAAACTGAAATAAGTGTGCAGTCGAGTTCCTTGATACAATCTCTGTCTACTAGAATGAGCTAAGATCTATTTTTGTTACCAGTGGTGATATCTAGCCGAAAAACAGTTCAAGTAATAACTGCTCTATAATATGAAACCTTATCTCGAAATTAACTTTTTGTCACTTGCACCCTTTTGATTCAGAATATATCGACAAGCAACAACGTATATCGAAACACATAATAAACTATTAATTGTCAGGCTTCTCCAATCATAGACGTCTTCCACATAATAAATTATAACTTATGATATCATTATCTGTTACATGATATCGGGCATCGACCCAATACCCAATACTATCCTTTCAAGCCAGGTAATACAGTATCAAAATCTGGTGGAAAAGGTTTGTAAAGCGAACGCAGCGAAACCAGTTTACACCCCATGTATGAGGTGAGGGATGTTTCCGTGTTGCTGTGAATAAAGACGCTTTCTATTTTATATTCACAACAAACGGTACCTACTTGTTTATCGAGGAATGCGAACGTCACTGTTTGAGATATTTTACTAGACACTCCGATGACTCGACTCTTATACTGCAAAGTTGCTGTCGATAACATCGTGGGGGCCGGCAATGAAACAAAAATGTAGATGACTGGAGCCGGGAATGGAACCAACGATCTACCACATGGTAGTCGCTTGGTCTATCCACTATTCCACGGCCGGTCCTGGAAGCATTGCAAACCGATATGCCATTAAATGTATTTTAGGTAAAATCTTTGAAAAAAAATTATGAATTGACAACAAAGAATTACTTTTCAGGAGAACGTTAACGTTACAGACCAGGATGTTGATTTTAATACCGATATGACTCCAGAAAGGGATGCAGTGCAACTGGCCGCATCAAAGTAAAAAAGCAAATGTTATATTTACTACTCTTCTAACAAAGAGGAAAAACTCTTTTGTGTAGAGTACATCCTCAGTCAAACTACATGTGAAAACTGATATCACAATTGAATAAAATGTTATAACTATTGAAATGAATAGCGAAAAGTAAAAGAAATTATAATTGAAATAGCTGTTCTAGAAAATATATATTCAATTCTCTTGGGTTTTCTTAGAGGGTCACCCGGGTGGGTATTGGTAAACCACGCAATAAATTTGATAAAAATTAAAAAAATCTTATAAAAAATTTAAATCTTATTATATTTTTTTAAAATTCAAAAGAACTTACAAATTTGTTCAGTGAGTCAAAATTTCCCCTAGATTGAAAAAAAATTATGAAAGTTATTAAAGAAATAAAACCGAAATGGTCACCCGGGTGGGTATTGGTAAGGCGAAGGTTAACGTGAGGTCATCAACTTCAAATACGGTAAAGGATAAGAAGCCGAGCGATCCCTTTAGCAGGTGACGTATCCTCGCGCAGCGGCCAAATAAACAAATTAGCCCTGGAATCAATCCATTTTTTCAGGTGGCTGTTGTTGGAAAGGCTGACTCTGACGGGAATATTAAACTGTCAACTAGACAGCGCCTGAGAAGAAGTTGACTCTGTGCATCGACGATCCCAGTAAGAGCACAGAGAGCAAGTCAGCTTCCTGTAGACTGATCGAAGGAAGTAAAAACTATTAATTGTGAAAATGAAAATACGGTTAGTTTTCTCAAAAGCACGGTAAATCATTTTGGTGAAGTTTGATGACTGGAATTCATCCCAAAAACTATGCTTCCACCATACATTGAGACGGATAGGCTCGCCATTGACCTCCTCGGTGCCATGTTTTGAGGATGGAGGAATGGATCTCTAGCTAGTAATTAATTTGTCACCTACTTGTTGCGCCAGAAGGAAGGATGAAAATTAGATTGGGTATCGTGAGGTTCCATAATTACTCCATCACCAGTAAGATACCGAACAAAGGGGCAACGAGTGGTGCCGAGTTTTGTAGCTACTGCGGTAAAGCTCTTTACAACACTCAAGAGCCATAGTGCGGAAGAAACTCTAGTCCAGTGATAGGCATCTCGTGTCTGTGGGACACGAACGTTGTTTTACACAAACACGATTGGCAATTCACACATACTCGAAAGTTTTGTTTGATTCAAAACAGTCAGTCTCCGCTTGAGTGTTATGAAACCTACACCACAAACGCTTGTTAAGCATTCAACACAAAAACAAACACATGTACAGAAGAAAGACACAATTTTTTGAGACCGGCCGTGGCATAGTGGTTAGAACATGCGACTACAATGCGGGAGATCCGTGTTTCGATTCCCAGCTACAGTCATCTAAATTTTTCTTTCATTGAAGGCCCCCTCGATTTTCTCGACAGCAACTTCGCAGTATAAGTGTCGATAATCGGCATGTCTAGTAAAAGCTTCTCAAACAGTGACGTTCGCATTCGGCCGTGTACAATTCGACAGCGCTGAAGGTTCTTGTGCGACCGCAAACCATCACACACATTGTTCTGTGCGTGTGTTAGGTTATGCCTACCACTGCTCTAGTCCAATAAACCTGGATTGTTTGAAACAGAGTCAGGCGTTTGGAAGACGACAGCTACAACCTGTTTGTGACGAACACATCTAAAAGGGTAAGAACCTATATATTAGCTAGGAAGGGACTTAATATAAATCTTTCTCCGGTGATATGACGATGGTATGGTGTGGAGGACAAGCGCGATACGGAATTGATGCTGCCTTCTACATGAAGAGGTGGATCCACCAACCAGCTCATAAAGTATGCGGCGTCTAAAGAGTGTGATCTGGTCCTTGAATGCCTTAATTTAATTATTTAGTATGAACTTAAAGGTGTGGAATACCACGACATTTAGTAATAATAAAAGGGATGCTGTCAAAAGGCATAAAGGAATTTGGAAAGAGCTAATTGAGTTCAGGGTCCTAAATTGCTGCTGCAGTGAAGAGAATCTGTAGTTCAATTGATGAGGTTAGTAGGAAAGTAGATTCCATGACTAAAGCTCTCAACATTTGCAATCTTGCCCTCTTACTTACTCGGGCAAGAGATCGCATCCAGTGTGTTGGAATAACCAGCTGTAAACCCTGCGCAAAGCTACCTGAAGACCTCTCAGCAAAGCAAAGAGAACAGGATTTGAGACGGACTGAAACGCCTTTAGATCCAGTTTCAACAGTTACAAAAGATACATTAACAATTCAAAGATTCAGAGGACTACAGGAATTGAGACGGACTGGAACAGTTTTAGAACCAGATTCACCAGTTACAAAAGAGACATTAAGAATTCAAAAATTCAAAGAGAACTACGTGGAATAATCACTGTGACACCATACTCAGTTTCAATGAAGCCGCCCGATTCGGAGGGGTTCTGTCAAAGAACCCAAAAGTTTTGGGCTTCATTCGTAGGACAGATGAGTCCTAGACCGAGTCTAGCGCTGAAACACTAGAGTTTCTAATGGATGCATACTTCTCGGACAGTTTAGATGCGGACCATAGCCTACCCACGTTGATCAGCTTTACGGACTTCGTTTTTTTGGATAATATGGTGGATGAGGAAAAGCTGAAATGGGCCATAAGTACCATTGAACCCTACAAATCCCCAGGACCGGATGGTAAAAAACTAATCATGGTGCACGCCTCTGTGCATGACATAACTCTGATTTTGATGGACAACTTCGTTTGCTTGTATCCGGCTATGTTGTGTTCCAGAGAAATGGAGGGAGGTTAAGGTGGTTTTGATACCCAATGCGGGTAAGCCTATTCATGCCTCCCCTAAGGACTGCAGACAAATCAGCCGCTCATCCTTTTTGCTTAAAGTTTCGAAGAGATTTATTGATATGTAAATATGTAAGGAAGTCTTTAAGCCCTTACACTTTGAGACCTCTCAACATCCGTACATCGCTGGAAGGTCTGTCGACAGCGCTCTTCATGACGTGGTAGGCTTTACGGAGAGCAATCTTAGTTCAGTGAATTCACTTAAACTGCCTTCCTTGATATAGAAGGGACTTTCAATAATGTGAAAAATAAGGAATTTTCTGTATCACGACCGCTATAGAACTTGGCGGAAGCTGTGTGAGAAGGATAGATACTAGAGGAACACCAGAGTCTTGCCACATCTTCTATGGATAGTGGGTTAAACGTAGTCATATGTGGATCGAAATGGAATGACGACTGGACTCCTTATGTTGACTCCATTTCTGTCTTTATTAACGGATCAAAGATGGAACGTGGCACAGCAGCTCATGTATACAGCGAAGCGACGTAGACTACCAATCCGAAGGTGCCGGGTTCGATTCCCGGCCGGGGCTCTGGCCTAATCAACATCGATGAAAAATGACTTTTCAAATACTTTCGAGTTCTCCAGCCAACAAAACTCATCCTAGATGCTTCCACTACAAAAATCCTGATTGCGCAAGGATCAAGGAGAAAGGAAAATGATTTATTAACATCGCATATAAATCAACAAGCCAGCTGGCACCATCTTTGGTGGAATTTGGCGGTTAAAACTCACAACAACAACACCTAACAATCCTTGACACAAACCTTGTTATCTACAAAGAACGAAACAGAGTTGCCAACACTGATCGTATGATAATCGGATTATATGCCCGATCGAGTGCCGATAAATTGAAAATCGGTATGAAGAATTATCACCCCAACTGCTACAACAACATAAGCCTTTATTTAAGGCTGCAATGTTTTTCAAGCTCAGAAAACCGCTGAGGCTATTATGGAATACGGAATCAAAACTGGCAGGTGTGGATAACCAAGCTGCAATTAAGTCGATCAATTCTACATGGTGTAAATCACAGTTAGTAAGGACATTTAAGAATGGACTTATAGCCTATCGATGTCAGCATTTGTTGAGTCCCGGAACATTGCGATGTCTCTAGGAACAAACCAGAAGACTTTTTGGCTGGAGGTGGCTGTATTATACCTAATCATGGCTGTCTGATAGGTGTTTACTAGTGTTTTTGATTGCCCGGCATTTTTCTTTTCCCGGGAAATCGGGATTTTTATTTCATTTTCCCGGGATCCCGGGAAATCCCGGTCCAAAACAAAAAATAAATAAAAAATGCCTTTTTCTATTAAAAAAATATATTGTTAATTTTAATACAAAGGTCTAACAAGTGAGAAAACTGGTAACATTATCCAGACCAAACGGCAAAGCTATCATCGTGGAAATGTATGTGAAAAAGCTTCTTAAAGAAGGCCTAAAAAGGATAAAACCGGTACCATTGAGCAACTTTTTTATAGAATTGGCGAGCTGCATAAGGGAGCTCCTTTTAGGGGTAAAAAGGACCCAATCAAAACGACTAAAGCTATATTCGCACAAATCCATATTCGAAAGCATTTTTTTAAATTTGTTTTTTACAGCTAAAAAATGCCCCATAGGGGGTAAAACTTGTACCATCACCCAGACCAACGGCTAAAGGTGGAATCGCAAAAATCCATATGGGAATGCTTCTTATAGAATTAGAGAGCTGCATTAGGAGATTTTTTAAAATTGTTACCCCTTAAAGAAAAACCTAACCAAACCCAGACCAAACGGTTTAATGTAGAATAGTGAATATGGGGCGGTGTATTTATTTTAGTGAGTAGTTGTGCGCTGTGATTTAATATCAAATTGGTACCATCACCCAGACCAAATGTCTAAAGTTAGAAATGTGGATATTGGGGCGAATATTTAGTTTATGGAGCACTTGCGCGATGTGAAGGAATTTGGAACTTTTTGGAGAACAAACCCGGAAATTGAATGAAACTGTTGCCATCACCCAGATCAAATGGCTAAAGGTGCAATCGCGACATTTAGATTTAATGCTTATTTTATAGGGTCATTGTATATGAAGGTATTTTTTGGAATTTGTACATCTTGTCATAAAGAGGGGAAAAGTATTATCAACGCTCAGACCAAAAACCTAAAGGTACAATCACCCAGTACACCAACTCATCAACTCATTGACATGGTATTGCTAATTCATTTTCGAATTTAAGTTCGAAATTTTCAATATGAAAGCATATTTGAAAGCTAAACAAAACATCGAGAGACAGAGATGTTCAAGAAAATAATCATCAATTGGTAATTTTATGTTAAAAAATATTAACACTAAATAATTTATGGCTCTAGTGGATTTTAACTTACAAAACATTTTGATGTTGACTCATTAAATAAGCGTAATGAAATCCCGGGAAATCCCGGTCGCATTCCCGGGATTCCGGGACAAAAAACTGGCCGGGATTCCCGGGATTTTTGTCCCGGAAATTCTCGGGACAAAAACACTAGTGTTTACCCGCCCATTTGTTACCTTTTTGGCTTAGTGGAGGACTGGATGTGAAAAACAGCCTGCGTACGTTGTATCTTCAAAACCGACTGAATAACTGATAGATAGCTGTGGTCCGAATTTAGCAGATCCCGATCGGAATACTTTTTTAGCTTCATAGACTTGAGACTAGCCCATGGAATATCAGGCATTTAGCAGACAAATGGGATAGTCCATACTGGATTACTGTTGTGTGTATATGAAAAGAGAAGGTGTCTGAAACGATGGAACATCATCTTTGAAGCTGTACCGCTCTAGCCCGTAAGAGGTTGAGATACTTATGGCAAGGGTATATCGATGATCTACAGCAGCTATGCCCACCGCTTGAGCCCGCGAGCGAAAACAGCTTCTTGTACTTTAACATGTACACATAAAGAGCTTTGCGTTACACATACACATACAAATCAGAAAGCGAATTACATTATTGCTTAAGAAGTTTAATGATTTTTGGGAAAATGATTTTTCGTTTACTCAAAACAGCGTTGGCGATCAAATCGCATACATTGACGTTGGGCATAGCTACTTAGCAACTTAATAGGTTTTATACGATGCAATCTATGGTTAACTAGACCAAGACAATGATTGGGGGTTCCCACGATTTCCTTTTCTTTCTCTATCTATCCCCTCTATCTTTTCATTCCCTTTCTGCTCGTTTTAATGGACAGTTACGATGGAAAATAGTATTTGTAGGTGTCCCGCTCTAGCCCGTATTAGGTTAAGATACTTAGGCGAAGGTTATATAAAGGAGTCTAGAGTCTCTCTCGTCAGTCGGAGTAAGTAACTTAATAGGATTCATGCGGTGCCTTCCATGGTAAACTGGGTCAAGATGATTGATTTAGGTAAATATTTTAATGGTTCTACACGATCTTCTCTTCCTTCAATATCTATACATAGATCTTTCTATCTCTTTCGCTATTTCTTTACCTTTCCCTTTTAACTTTCTTTATCGGGCAATTACATTGCATCAATAGATCATCGTAGTGTGAAATTGTCTTAACCACATCACTTATGTCTTAAACCTAACCTAACCTATATTATTCATATATTCCATTAACAATAATTCCTTATGTGCAAAGTCATAATTAATTTAAATTAATACTTTCCATTTCTGTCTTAGGTTGTCGCTTCTTCCTTAAAAAGTTTTCGCTCACATCTGTACAAAAACGAAAGATATCTGTCTGTCCTCTGCTTAGCTGCTTTTTTTGGTGGTTGCGGCGGCGCTGTCAACTTTACGCTTATGAATTTATGATTTATGTTATTTTAATTCAGTTTATTTTTTTCATTCTTGTACCGTATGTGAATCGATTGCAGTGAGTTTTTATTGGTTTATTCATCTTCTCCAATCCCAGGCGCATAATATGTATGTGAGTTGATTCCTAAGATACACTGCAACGAGGTATCATTGTCAATTCCACTTTTTTTTGTGTATATTTGTTGTCCCAAGTACAAAAAAATATAAAACATTTCAGATATACAAAAGATTACATATCTCTCTTCTCGGTTTGTTGGTATTTATTTTTTTTTTTTTTATATATGGATTCTACACCTTTATTTCGTGAAAGAGCAACCGGTGGGCGCTCAGACTTAAGCATTTCAATAGTTGGGAATATTCGTTGCAGTGGTGTGTGTGTGTGCCTGTGTGTGTGCCTCATATCTCGGGAGGCGTTGACTATTGTCAATTATTGAATTGCATTTTTGATTTGAGTTAATTATAATCATGATTGCGAAGGAGTTGTGTGTGTGTGTATGTACGTTTATCGGAGAGGATGTGAGGTTTATTTTGTATGATGGTACTATTAGTGCGTTTGAGTTGTTTTATTGCAAGCTCAGTAAAAACGGATAATTGATGTGTTTTCGTGCTTATTGTAAATTTATGTTTTATTTACTAACGCATACATTCCTTTTACTTTACTTAAAAATATCTTGAGCAATAACATCATTTCAAGGATTTGAAAGTCCTTTATAAGTATAAACAATGCATGGCATTTCTTAACTTTGTTTGCTTATTTAGTAAGCTGGCATTTTTTATATTTTGGTAATGTCTAAAAAAAAGTCCTAATTGTATCTACGGGATTTTCTACTTATGTATGCAACTTTTTTGCATTTCAGTAAATTTTTATTTTCTTATTTGTATTTTATATTATGTGTGTGTTTTTTTTTTATTCCATACATTTTCAACGCTAACATAAACATTAAACTAATTGCCGTAAAACACAACAAATTATAATGTTAATGAAAATGTATAAATAAAAAAGCGTTTGTTTTTTCCTCTGCAGTTTTTATTGCTGTTAAACAGCCAATATCTTGGCAACTTATTCACGGTTGCTGTTGTTGTTGTTATTGTTGTTGATACAACGTAACGAGATATGCCACAAAAGTTCCAATAACAAGTAGATGGATGATCTTCTTATAGCACCACTTAAAGATATACCCCTCGACAGACACCACTTGAGTGGCTGTGTCGGTGGCAGTGGCAGTGTAGAGAAAGATATAATTTAACAAATTCATTAAAAACAAAAAAATAATGATTAAATACCACCACTGCACTATAATAAATAATATGTTAAAGAAACGGCATTAATTTAATTGCTTTGGATAAACAGTTAATAAACGTGAATTAAATGAGCAAAACTGAGTTAAAAGTATTTACTGTTAAGTTGCTTTTTGGCGCAAAATACAAATAATTCAATTACAGCCTATAATTTTGTGAGCTGGGAATTAGCAAAAAACAACAAAAAAACAAACACCAAACAACAACTGTAGCTTGTAATAATTTAATTGTTTAACTACATTAAATAGATGAGCTTTTAAGTGGAATGCATTTTACAACAACAACAAAACTACATATTGTACAAAAAAACATATTAATTTCATATGAACGATAAGCGTCAATCAAAGTGTGAAGCAAATGTAGTCGAAAGCAAACGGAACATGTAGGGAAATTTTAAGCGATCATAGCGCTGTGAATACTGCAGTTTAGCCAAAAAAAAAGGATTATATATGGGACAAGTGTGATCTGCTAAACACCAGCACACACATCATCCGGTTATCTAGTAATCCATTGTGATTGTTCGATGAAATTGAAAAAGGGTAGGGAAAGAAAAGTAATAGAAGAACAGTTATAAATGGTTACAGTCAATTGAACTGACTAATTCCCCTATACGATACTTACTATCTTCAAATCGATATTAAATTATTATGGCATGTAACTTGACAAAACGAATGATGCAGAACTTCTTCTTTTTGGGGCTACTTTCACGTGCAGTTCTCAGAATTGAGTCCCACAATAATGTGTTGTACTGTGTTATTATTTGCCATCGTGTGAGGCATAAACCGTCAAAGATAAGACTTGGTCAGAGCTCCGTGAACAGTGGCCCCTTACCAAATTTGGGATGATATCTGACCAACCTGAAATGTGAAAAAAACACACTAAATAAAAATTATAAAAACCCCAAAATATCTGGAATTTTTCTGGTTGGCGTGGTATCACGACTGGTCCATAGTCACCGTCACCAGTACTGATGCCACGCTCCCCAATTTCAAAATGAACGATGGCCCCGGCAAACTTTGGGAAACCACCTCAAATTTACGTTTTATTAAGGTCAATGTAACATTTTGGGGCGATTTGTCTTTTTTGAATAGGAGCCATTTTTTGTTGGGGCCACTGTTCACGGAGCCCTTGATCAGATCTTTACAAACATGTAGTAAGACTGTAGAAAACAAAACAGCCAACAAATATCAACAATAAAACTTTCGTGATCAGACTGATTGTTTTTCTGCGGCAAGAAATATGGAAGTTAGCAGCATTAGATTCGACCATAAAAATATAAATAAAAATATAATAAGGCCAGATCAAGTGACAAGGAATCAGATAGATCACATGGTAGTCGATGGAAGGCACGCATCGAGTGTTCTGGACGTACGAGTGATCAGGGTTGCGAACATTGACTCCGATCACTGCCTTACCGTAGTTAAGGTACGCACAAAGCTAAGCATGTCGAAAAACGTACATAACCAGGCACAACGTCGGTAAACTGCGGACCACACAGGTAGCGGACGCCTACTCCAACCACCTAACTCAACTGCTACGGAATGCGAGAAGCGTACTTGGGTACTCAAAGCCATTTTAAGAAAATGCCTGGTATGATGATGAATGTCGCAATGCCACGAGAGAGACGGATGCTGCATACAGGGCTAAACTGCAGCCAATGGCAACGCGAGATGTTCGTGAACAGCACAGGGAGAAAAAACGAGAGGCAACTCGTCTTGTTGGACGGAAAAAGAAGGATCTAAAGAAGAGACAGGATGAGTGCACAGAGTTGCTCCGAAGTAGAGAGGAAGTTCGTAAATTC
Source organism: Muscina levida (assembly GCA_964034835.1). Taxonomy (NCBI): domain Eukaryota; kingdom Metazoa; phylum Arthropoda; class Insecta; order Diptera; family Muscidae; genus Muscina; species Muscina levida. Next base: position 70,748,529 of record OZ035883.1, read on the forward strand.
TACCAGAGAGTTAAGGGGAGAATGCGTGGAACGGGGTTGCCCTCCTGCAAGGACAGCTATGGACAGCTAGTGACGAACCCGCGTAACATTCTGAAGATATGGAGAGATCATTTCTGAAATTTACTGGATACGGACACCATTTCAGAATACACCGCTGCAATCAATGACGGCGGCAATATCCCGCCTTAAAAACAACAAAGCGGCTAGGGCCGATGGTCACCCGGCTAAATTGTTTAAGGCAGGCTTTGGAGCTGATTAGGAGCATGCATCAGCTCATGGAGAACATATGGCTAGAGGAGAGCATGCCCGGGGATTGGAGTCCCATATACAATAAAGAAGATCGTAGTTATGTAAGAACTACCGTGGAATAAGCCTATTACCAATTGCGTACAAGGTCCTTTCGAGCATATTGTGTGAATGTCTAAAGCCAATTGAAAAACTAATTAGACCATATCAGTGCGGCTTTAGATCTTGTAAATCTATAACGGATCAAATATTCACCTTACAACAAATCCTGGGAAAAACTCATGAAAAGCAGATCGACACCTACCACCTCTTTGTCGAATACAAAGTTGCCTTCGACTCTCCGATAAAGAATAGGCTATATGAGGCCATATATGAGTTTGGTATTCCTGCAAATCTGATACGACTTTGCAGACGAACCTTGCAAAACACCAAATCCACGATTGAAATTGGTAAGGCTCACTCTGAACCTTTCAACACGGAAAGAGGAGATAGCTTGTCCTGTACACTATTTAATATAGTTATGGAGAAGGTGATGAGAAAGACTGCAGTCAACATATCTGGCACCATATTGCATAAGAGCCTCACCCCACTCCTATGCCGATGATAAAAACATCATTGGCCGAAATCTGCGGAATGTTACTGCAGTTTTCTCATCACTAGAAAAGGAGTCAGCAAAAATGTCAACGAGGCACCATATTGCATAAGAGCCACACCCCACTCCTATGCCGATGAGAAAAACATCTTTGGCCGAAATCTGCGGAATGTTACTGCAGTTTTCTCATCACTAGAAAAGGAGTCATCAAAAATGTCAACGAGGACAATACAAAAATAATGATTTCGAAGAACAAAGAGTCCTCTCGATGGGAACGCACCGTAAACGTTGAAAATTATTGTTTTGAGGCAGTAGATGAGTTTACCTACCTCGGATCTTCCTTCAGCAAGAAAAATAATGTCAGCCAAGAAATCAAGCGGAGAATAGTTGTCGCCAATAGATGTTCTTACGGATACTAAAAAACAGCTATACCAGGTGTTAACTTTACCCGTTCTGTTGTATGATGCCGAATCGTGGATGCTTACGTCAAAGGACATGCAAATACTGGGAGTATTCGAGAGAAAAGTACTCCGAAAAATTGATCTGTGTCGACGGCGAGTTTCGTTATCGGATGAACCATGAGCTGTATCAGCTTTACCACGACATCGATGTAGCTAAAAGAGTCAGAATCCAAAGACTACTATGGCTGGGACATGTTGCCAGGATGGGTGTAAATGCTCCAGGGAGAATGGTGTTTGAAGGCGAACCTGAAGGACAACGCAGAGCAGGGAGACCCAATCTTCGTTGGAAGGACCAAGTGGTAGGCGACGTGCCATCATCTGGTAGGACTAACTGGAGAACGCACGCAGAAGACCGAAGCGTGTGGAATTCTTTAATACTTCAGACCTCTAATTTATGAACCACGTTCGTAAGTTGTAATTGGCCACTTAAGTAAGTAAGTAAGCGACATATAGAGGAAAGACGGTGAAAGGATTAAATACGTTATTCACATGGAAACGCATAGATTCCGAAGATTTCTCTCGACACTGCAACATGGTTGGGAATGAAATGACGGATGCTAAATCGACACATAGGGTAATTGGCGCAGGCTAAATGGACCGGATGGGACATCATCAGACGATTAATAGGTATAATAACAATACATAGTTATGTAAGGACCTTTGCAATAAACTGGGGAACTAACAGGAAGGCTATACTAGATTATGTGATTATGAGGAAGAAATTGAGTCAGAGCACCTGCTCAATGTCTATCTATTTATTTAGAAAAAGAATGAGATTTAAGTTAAAAAAAATATTTAGTATTTTCCAATTTAAAGTAAATCGGCAGTGATCCATATCCTTAAAAGAATTTTCATTATATTGGATTATACTTGCCATTTACTATTTTAAATACTAAAGTGTAAACTTAGCTATAAATTTAACAAAAATGTATTTGTCATTTACCCGCTATGATTTGTGGATTTTTTTTTGGCGGTCCAAAAACCTAATTTCCAAGCCTCAACTTATCTACACTTATTCCTGGGCCAGCTAGTAGCCCTCCCTGTAGTTAAACATTTCTTTAACTCTAACAATAAAGTTGTGGTTTTCCATTTTGATTTCATTACCATTTTCCTGCTTACATTCAACAGCATCTCAAATATGAGAAAATCTTTAGAGAACGTGAAATCGTCATCGTCGTCGTCTTCATCATCATTGCAATCGTATTTTGAGAATTTAGCCGGAGATCATGACGACGATCATTATCATAGTCCGATGCTTATGGATGATATGAGAAAATTCTCGTATAATGCAGTCAGTCTCCTGATCTAGCTTATGATGGCGCTTGTTGCCAGCGATTTCATAATGTTGTAACGTTGATGGTGATGACTGACCAGTTCACATGCCTGGCATTTTCTTGGCAATTCCTTTTCTTTTGCTGGTTTTTTCTTTAGTAACAAAACAATCAAGAAATTCTAAACGGTTTGTGCTGCAGTAGCTGTGTAAGCGATACCATCGCTCATGGAACGACGGATGATGGTGATGCATATCCAAGATCGTGGATGATCATGGCAATTATCATGTAAAACGCTTTTGTCGTCATCATTTTTACTGTAAATGGTAACAACTTGTTGCAGTTGTTGCTCTGACTGCCATTCTATTCCGCCTTCTTGTGATAATCATTACGATCGGTGGTTTTAGTTTCGAATATCTTGGTTTGTGGCTGCTGCTCATTTGGACGATGAAGTGCGCGCTGGCGTATCTATAGGATCTCTTGGTAGCAACAAAGAAAAAAAATGAGATCGTTTGCAAGATCATTCTCGGTCCTTCTTAGTTCCCGGCTACAAATAAGCTTTCAAAACGCTACGCATCTAATTTGTGATTGCACATCTGATAAGGATTTTTATTCGTGTATCTGTTGGAATTGCTTGTGAAAGTGCATGAGTGTGTGTGTGTGTGTGTGTGAGATTTCTTTACTCTGGCCACTTGTGCGCATGCTCATGCGTATGCCGGTAATAAAGGTTTTCTGTTTCAATTTTTTGGGTTGCATTTCCACAGCAGTGGGCTTGTGTTCTGCGTGAGAGAAGGCTGCGCATCCGATCGACCATAAACTAAACACTTTTAGGTTTCCTCTACGAGAATTAATGTGCGTGTTCTTTATGGTTTGTCTCTGTTCGTTGTTGTTGTTGTCGGTGTGGCTGTGTTTGGTTCCTCTTTTTCATGAATTATTAATTTGCAGCCTTAGCCTCGGTTGGTTTGCCAGCCAACCATGTGTTACCATAAAAGGATTTCCTTTTTTGATTTCTTGTTCTCAGTGCTTCAACTTTAAGCCTATATAGTACCTATCAGATGGGCTGTCATATTCTTCATAACTTTTATGTTTTGTCTAAAAGTAACTCCGATGTCTGTTTGCTGGATTTTTGCGAGCATTTAAGCTTTACAACATTCTCAAGATGTTTGTTTGTTTGTTGTTATTGTAACTGTATGTTTGCTGTGTCCTCCAGTCGCGGAAGGAAGGATGTACTTGAATACGTGATGTGCTTCCGTGTGAATACAAAGATGATGTTTGTTTTGCGCAATGTGGGGAAATCCGTGTAATATTAACTGCGCGGATAAGAGAAAATATCTAGGTAGCACCATCGTTTGGGAGTAATCTCATTAATAAATTGATGCCAAAGCTGTTTTGAGTTTGAAATACAACTGATGTAACAAGTTGTTTCCTAGGTATGTAGTTATTGAAAACACAACTTACGCTTGAAGTGTTAAATCGTCTAACGATTCACAGCAATCTAGGCAAAACTTGCGACGTTGACATAGGGCTGAGACAATTATTTTACGCTTTTCTAAATATCTGGGCCAGTAGACAATACTTTGAATCTAGTCACCCATTTTACACAATATAACAACTTGAGCTACTCTTATGTCGACTATTTTTTTTTTAATTTCACGATTGGATAGGAGGGGATTTAAAAATAATATTTTTACAGATATCCTTCAATATTTAATATTTATGAAATCAATTATAAACTGAAGTTCGTTTTTATGGAAATCGTTGTCAGTGCACATTGATTTTCTGTTTAAATTTGTGAAGAAAATTGTACCGAACAGGAAATTTGTTTACATTTCGGCGCAGTTTCGGGATATTTATTATTCCATATTAAAATGTAACTAGAAATATTTTCAAATGTCCGTGTAAAAACTTAGGACTGCTTTATCGACATTTTTCCACATTCAGTTTATAGTCAACTAATTTTTACGGAGTTTGACAACATTTCGGATTAAATATTGATACCAACTGTACAGCTTTAAGTAGCCAGACTTACTATGCAGTATTGTTTGCAACTATTCATGTTGTTGCTACTTGTCCAGAATGGTACACATATTTTGTGATAGATGCCGCTTCAATTATTTTATCAACTACGTTTAACGTATGAGTAACAAATAATTGCCTAAGGTTGCGTATACGAACTAAGTCGAAATTGCTTAAAAACAAAAACTATATCCAAGAGTTTGAATAGACAGTTGATATCTCTTATATAACTTAACGCTTGTATATAATTAGCCCATATGTGATGCATGTGACATTCTGATATTAAGTTTAGGGATTTGACATATGTGACCCGGTCTATGAAAAGGTGGCTTATGACTCAAAAAATTATTTTTCACTTTTTTTTGGTTCGGATAGTTTTTGAGACGCTCTTTCACACGGTGAAAAGCAGAAAATCCTAACTTTCTTAGAAGTGTAATAAAAATGTAAAGAAAGAAGAGCACAAATGAAAGAAAAACAGAATTTTATTGATTTCTCGAAATTTTGTTTTTGAGTCATAAGCCACCTTTTCATAGACCGGGTCACATATATTGGGTGCCGTTGGGGATGTAAAGTAAAACTTGCATCTCAATCCAAATCACAACCTCATCGTGGTGGCAACTGGGCAACGTTGATTCGAGATATTTTTTATCAGTAATGGTGGCAGAGATTGAGCGATGAACCCTGCTGCCTATGAAAACATGAAGAAAAAAAATTAACAAACAGAATCCCCCAAATGTTGACGACCAACGCAAACGTTATAAGGTCCATGATTTAAGATTTAAGAACCAGGGACGCCCGGACTCTTTATAGAGAAGGTGCTGCTATCAGCCGGAGGATGTCCTCAAAAAATACAAGGCTGATTGCGCCGCCATAAAAACTAAATTTAGATGAAGATTTGTAATTGGCCAGAGACTCATTTCTTTTGATCTCGTCTCGTGGTTCAATCCTGTTAGTGATCGAATGGGCCAATCCCCAAGCTGATTTGTGCACATTAAAGTGGAACTTTTCGTTCGTTTTTCCAAAAATAACTGGATATAAGGTGTGCTGCTCTCGGTTTGAAGTTTTCGAACCCTAGGGTAAATTTTTTTTAATAATTTTTTGTAACCTTATCTTACTGATATTTTTGAAAATCGTAAAAAATTGTGAAATTTTTTCGGAATTTGAAAAAAAAAAACTTACCCTAAGGTTCACTTATTGCAAACCGCGAGAGACTCGTAAATTTCTAACAAACCCAGCTACTATTATTGCTAAATTATTTTTCACCTAATCTCTGATGAGTTTTCAATTCTCCCATACATTGAGGGTCCACCTTAGTGAACATGCCTCGACGAAAGATAAAGACGATGGGATAAAAGATGCATTCTACGAGCGCCTAAAGGAAACATAAGGCCCTGTTCACGACATTAAAATGATTCTGGGAGATTTTAATGCAAACCAGTACAGAAATTTCAGTCAGATAAACTGACTGATAAATACCATCATCCACTATAAGATATTGTTTAACTCTTGAGTTATTGAAATTAACCGATTTGTTATTAAAACCAGTTAGAAAGTTTCAGTCGGGCAACCCGACTTACAAATACCCTTACCCTCAGTAAAACAAAAAATTTTCTATTATATTGATATTATTACTCGATTTCTAAAGTGAGCGGAGTGGTACATTTGTATGGGCGGTACGAGAAGGGGTGTGTTTAGGCTCCCAGATTTATTCTCCATAACTTTATCCTGTTATAGCTTTACAAAAAACATAATTTGGGCACGATTGTGTTGAGTGTATTGATATTATTACTACATCCCTAAAGTGGGCGGAAAGGTACATTTGTATTGAAGGTACCATAAGGGGCGTGTCTAGACTTCCAGATTTTTTTCTCCAAAACTTTATCTTGCTTGAACTTTACCAAATACAGAATTTGGGCACGATGGCGTTAGGTCTTTTAATAATATTAATCGATTTCTAAAGTGGGCGGTACCAGATGTGTATGGGAGGTACCATATGGCGCGTGGATAGACTAACAATATTTTTTCTTCAAAACTTTATCCTGTTATAGCTTTACTAAAAATAGAATTTGGGTACTATCACGTTCGATTTATTGATATTATTCCTCCATCTCTATAGTGGGCGGAAAGGTAGATTTGTATGGGAGGTACCAGAAGGGGCGTGGGTAGGCCTTCAAAATTTTGTCCAAAATTTTATCCTGTTTTAGCTTTACCAAATACATAATTTGGGTACGATACCGTTGGGTGTATTGATATGTTTACTCGATTTATAAAGTGGGCGGAATGATGTATTTGTATGGGAGGTACCAGAAGGGGCGGGGCCATGTAGCCCATTTGCAATACCGTAATAGTTTTGAAGATATAATAACTCGTGCAAAATTTCAAAACATTTGGTTGAGTTTTTCGAAAGTTATCGTGCGAACCTGCCGGACAGCCAGACAGACAGACGACTTAAAAAGTCATGAATCGAATTTGGTTCAAAGAAACCTCAGGTCTAAAGTGACTCCATCTATATGTTACACTTTTGGGTCGTATCAAATGTTATATACCTTCATCCCTAAGGGTGATGGTATAAAAATAGTAAGGTCCATCGATCTGTTATTCAGCCTGCATACCGAAACGTCCGACAACGGATTTAAGCTGGTTAGCTTCGCAGGAACAAGGACCACGGTAGTGAGTGGAACCAGATTTCAGCATAAAGGATTCCACAAACCAACTTGGCTATCCAAGTATCTTATTCAAAACAACAAAACTCAAATTGATCATGTGTTAATCGATGGATGGCATGTATCTAGGGCCATGGATGTGTACATGATCCGTAGTGTTAACATTGGCTCGGGCATTACCTGGCTGCAGCTAAGGTGCGCACAAAATTGTCCAGAGCGAAAATCGAACGTAAACAATCACAGAGGAAGCTGGACATCGTAAACCCCAGAGATAGCCACTGCCTACCTCAACAAATACGACACAACGCCGCTACTTCTGAAGTTTCAGATACACAGTGGCAGAATATTGCACACTTCATGGCAACTGCCGTAGCAACAGTAAAAAAAACAGCGCTCACACAATCCCTGGCACGATGATGAATGTCGTATAGCTTCTGAAGAACAGGATGTTGCATACATGGCAGTCAATAGCAATATCAAGAGAATGTCAGGAAGGCGAACTAGTTAATTAAGGCGAAAAACTTAAATAAAATCAACAAGAGAACGAGAATATTAAGAGTACAAGATAGAGATAAAGAACGAAGTTATTCCAGTTTCTTAATGTAGCAAAGCCAATTATCGCCGACGGCTAAGATTGTCCACTTACAAAGTACAACGAGATTATAAGACCAATATCACGGTTAAAACTAACAAAGCAGTTGGTTCTGGCAGAGCTTTTCAAGTCCGGTAACGATAAACTGATAACGAGCATGCACCATCTCTTGCGCACGATTTGCTTAACAAGTCGTCTGGTATATAATTGCTCGGAATTTTAGCGTATTATGTCCTGCGTTTACACAATGTGATCCAAGTCTGTGCACCAATTACCGCGTAATTAGACATATCCCATCGCATATAACGTCTGGTCGAGTTTGTAATTTCAGAAGCTTAAACCAGTGTTATCCAGCCTTAACGGAACTTTACACTATAACAAATCCTGAAAATCCTACCTTCAACAGTTCGATATGGCGAAAATTACATGAAATAATAGCTGAGTTTGGTATTCCCTCGAATCTGAATGCCTTTGCCAAATAACCCCAATCAACATGGAGTTTTTAGCAAATATTGGCAATGATCTTACCGTGCCATACTATATCAGATGAGGCCTTAGACAAGACATAGTGAAATATGCTTACTAATGTTTTTGAACTTAGCATACTGTAACTTTTCGGTTAACACTTAATAAGGACTGAATGTAGTAAACGCAGCTTTGCCTCTTCCTGTAGCTCAAACATAAAATTTCTGAACTTTCTGAGAGTTTATCTTTTTATAACATCACCCTTAGGGATGAGGGTATATAAAAAAGTGTAACGCATTAAAGGAAACGAGTTAGACCCCAAGTATCTTAAGACCAAATTTGTTTCAGGACTTGTTAGGACAATTAAAATATGTCCGTCTGTCTGGCTGGATGGCTGGTGAGCAGGATATCTCGAGCAAACCTTAACGGATGGGTTAACCCTTAATAAGGACTGAATGTAGTGAACGCAGCTTAGCCTCTTCCTGTAGCTCACATATAAAATTTCTGAACTTTCTGAGAGTTTATCTTTTTATACCATCACCCTTAGGGATGAGGGTATATAAAAAACTGTAACGCATTAAAGGAAACGAGTTAGACCCCAAGTATCTTAAGACCAAATTTGTTTCAGGACTTGTTAGGACGATTAAAATATGTCTGTCTCTCTGACTGTCCGGCTGGTGCGCACGATAACTTTCGAAAGACGTAAACAAATGTTTTGAAATTTTCTACGAGTTAACATTTCCCCAAAACTACTTACAGTATTGCAAATGGGCTACAAGGCACCGCCCTGTCTGGTAACTCCCATACAAATACATCATTCCGCCTACTTTATAATTCGATTAATAATATCAATACACCCAACGGAATCGTACCCAAATTCTGTACTTATTAATGCTATAACAGGATACAGTTTTGGAAAAAAAATTAGAAGTCTAGCCACGCCCCATCTGCTACCTCCCATACACATCTGGTACCGCAAACATTAGAAATTGATTAATATTACACTATGACACAAAATCAAACTTTTTGAAAAACACCCGAACGTGACTATATAGGTAGTACAACCGGAGCTGAGTAAAACCCTAGCTCAGTTTGGCTAGATTGGCTACCAAAATTTCTTTTTTGCCCTCGTAACTTTTTGATATCCCTTGGAACTCTTGAAAAAAGGTGACATCAGTTTTTGGCTAACAGTTTGTACAGTGTTTAATCTAGCTCTTTCTCTTCTTAAGCAAAGTTGTAGCTAATAGTCCGCTTAAGAAATTGATATAATAAAATTTCCCAAAAAAATTAGACTTCCCTCGTTTATTTTCAAAACACTTCGATTAAAATTTTAATTTTTTCGCTTTTTTTAATATAAGTCGTAGGGAATCCAGATTTTTTGCATACTCTATTCAGTGAAATTGTAGTTTAGGTAACACCGAAAAACTTCTCTGAACAAACCCATGCAATCTGAACAAGTATAGAGATATTAAATGGCTCTCAAAACATACTATCTACTTTAAACAAATCAGTTTTTAAGGAGATTTGGGCCATTGTGCAAAGTTTTTACTTGCAATCTTTACCAAAAACGTACTTATTGTATAACTGAACAACTTCTGTAAACAACCTATATGATCGGAATACTCCACCCCTTTAATTGTTCACAAAAAGCATTAGGGTGTTCCTTATATGGCATTTTTTCGAATTTCGTTAAAAATATGTATTAACTGCGATGTTGGTCATCTATCTTCACCTTACGTTTCTTTTTGCCAATATTAGGAATATATTGTGAAAAATTTTGTATCGATAGTGTGGCATTAGGGTGTGCCACAATGAGGTTAAAGTTCGAATTTGTTCTCAAATCATTTTATTGTTGCTGAGTATTTTTCTTTTGAGTACAGACTTAGTAGTAATATGCCGTTCAATAGCTGAAGTGAAGACCTAAAATAGTATGTGTTTGCTTTTACCATATCTCTTATAGACATCGAGATATTTGATGTAGAAGTTGGAGTATTTTTGAAAAAATTATTAAAAATTTTGAAATTATATTTCGAAGTAGATTATTATGGGCAATTATATATTTCAACTTTTTAAGGTTAATCAAGTTAAAATCTATATGCTTAAATAGAATATGTGTATGTTATCAATATCTCTACCAATTATTGAGATATATTTTGTATTGGAATAGTTTTCGAGCAACCCTTCAGAACTGGACAGAGGTACATATTCAACCCTTGTCAATTACGCTTACCAACCACACATGGTAAGTTATTCAACCTATCTAACTAAAAGGTATGTGCTGAATACTTTTATTCCGTTATTCCTTAATTTTTCATTAAATTTTCTTAACTTATTTATATTCTTCTTTTCATATTTTGCATTTTAAATTTATTTACCATATTGTAATAAAAGTCTCATGGTCAATATTTAATAAACTATAACATAATACATACATTATTTAAAAACTACTCAATTAATTAATAGAATAAACATTTTAATGATTTCGCAAAACTAATTTCTAAAGCGAAGTAATCTTAAAAACTAATTGAGGCCTTGTACCTAATACCATTTAGGTATTAAACATATTGCAAAGTGTACAACATTAACCAAAGCATTATAAGTAATAATAAATTACAATACAATATTTATTTAAAATATGTTTGTAAAACGAAACTCCTCATTAAAGATACTGCAATACTACACATGTGTGTGATGATAGCTCATATCATTAAAGTAATCGCTAGTGTACAACCGTCAATCGTAGCTGCCCATTAAAACATTAATTACAACTTAACTATATTGGCATCATATGGCAATTGCTCTCCAATGGACTCAGTGATGTGCAGACAAATGTATTTAATAAAATCAATATATTTAACATATGTGGATATATTAATATTCCATTATGATGCATTGCACATAATTGTTTATAAAATCAACTTGTTTTGCATCTACCTGAATGTAATATTGTGATACTATAAATACATACATGATATGTTATATGTATGCACATAAGCGTGTATATATGTACATTAGGGTAATAACTTTTTGCATTTTTTGCAAATATTAAATCTCCCCAGACAAAATCGTGTAGGGCATGGAAAAATATTAAGAACTGCGTTTTTAGTTTTTCGCTATCGTTAAAAAAGGTTACGCACCAAACGCGTTAAAGTTTTGAATCACATAAAGTTTAAAAAAAAAATTTATGAAATAAAAATAGTACAAGATATCTATCCGCTTTGTAAAATATCGCGTATTTTGAACCTAAAGGTTATATCTTACAATACCTACTTTAAATCATTTATTGTTATTATTTGTTTACATACTTACATATGTATAAACCATATTTAAAAAAAAATTGTTATTAAAAAAAAATTTAAAAAACATATATTAAAGGCATTTTAGAAATCGCTGTCGGTGCGTAAGGTTTTTTTAGCAAATTGAACTGAAATAGTTTTTTTTATCATTAATACAATATTTGCCATTAGAAAAGCCCTGGGGAAAATGTTGTCCAAAAAAAGTTATTACCCTAATGTACATACTTAGTTATATAATATTCACATTTCATTTTATGTTATTTTTAAATATTCATACATACTTATATATATATATATATGTCAAACTATTAATTAAAATCATGATTAATGATTTTTCATTCATATTTCGCATCTTATCTATTGGTATATCTCTTTCAAGTGGTTGCGGATAGTTGAGTGTCTACACTATGTGACTGTTAGTTTTCGTTGTTTCACATTCTTTATGCTAGCTTATTTTTATCTAGCAAATTTCTTTAGAGACCAAAAGCGATAAGTGTAGTTAGTCATTTATATATTTAGATACATTCCATCATATTGCCTTAAAATTTGTTTCTTATAAAGGTGTGAATATTTTTCATATACTTCTAATTTGTTTGGCTAAAGAAAGTGAAATTTTTATGCAATTAACAATATAAATATATGCGAGATATATTATAATGACTATATGCGAAAAGTGCTCTTATAAGTTATATTAGTGTGAAATCCAATTACCGTCTGCGAAAAAAACATTTGCGCGATCTTGACAAATTTGGAAATTAACCTACCAACATGAGAACGAATATTTTCTCACATAAAAGTCAAATTCAGGCACAAAGGTGGCGAAAAATGGTACAGAGATAAAGTTGTACTTCATAACAACTTGTGGTTAGATTAACAAATATTTAGTTATATGGTTCGGACATGAAATTATATCAAAATTAATAGGAGGAGGTGTGAAGTACTCGAACCTGTCTCACTTTCAATATATCTTACATGTTTCCTGAGGACTTGTTTACAACACTTTTTGACATAAAAACGTTTAAATATAAAATACCCACAGTTAGAACAACCCTTTGGTAGATGTGGATTCCTCTAATTTGATTTGCCATATTAAAGAATTAACATTTACACGTTTTTGAAAAAAAAAATTTTTGGAATAATTTCTATAGAAAATTTCTATAAAAGTTGATCATTGCAATATTTAACGAAATATGGGCATTAGGGCGGTAGCGAAATATATTGTTGCACTTGGTGTAAAAAATATATGACGGAAATTTGATTAAGATCGAACAACTATTTCCCTTGACCCAAAGAGTTCAAAGGACAGGTTCTTAGTAAATACCATGTTTTTACTAATGTTCTATTAAGGAATTGCATTTTTTCCTCGCAAATATGTAATAGTCAAATATTAACGTGTGTGGGCGGCCCTTTTTTCCAAATTGGTTTAAAATAGCCTGGTTACATCTCAACTATACCGTAAAATTTTCAGGACGATCAAACTATTACTACGGCTGTTATAAGGGTTTTTTTAATGGGGCGTGACACAACCTATTTCCACCCTGGCTGTAATTCATATTGTACCAACAACATATATTCCAAATCTCACCATTATACCTCTGATATTTCATGAGATATGGCCTTTTAAAGTTTCAAGTTTTAACTACGCCTACCGATTCGATCACGAACATTGCTGTCAAATGCATCCATTCAAATTTTCAAGGCGATTGGAGAAACAGTCCTCCAGATATTGCGATTTCAAAAATAGAGTCCAATAGGCGTCCACTTGATGTATCAAAAATTAAACTACCCTATTTTCGCCATCTCAGGTACTTTCTGTGAAAATTTCAAAAAGATCACGTGATTCACGCTAATCACTCAAAGCAAAAAAAATGCGCTTAACACAGAATTGGCTATTTGCATTTGTCATTACATTGATAAACATTAACATTTTTGTGTGAATGACCTGACGATTTTATTTGCTATTAGAGGGATCTGCGCAAAGACCCATGCAACTATTCTAAGATAAACTTTGGTGGTTGGTCGTAAATGGTTGGAGGTGGATTCTCTGAAAAATAAATTTTTGAGCAAGCTGTCGCATTACTCCGAAGAGTAAAAACTCCGACTAGACATACTGGAAAATAATTTATTGCCTTTCTTGAAGCGAAATCAGGTGATAAATTACATTTCTCAGCAAAATATTACGTCTGCTCACTCCAATTAGGAAACAAAATGTTGGGTTCGGTCAGAAAACGTTGAAGTCTTAGAGGGGCCAGCGTGTTTCCATGGCATGAATCCTACTGAAAATGTGGGGGGCAGACTTGTTCATAAAATGTACTCCAACATCAGGCAATACAATAGCGTTGCAGAGCTAAAATCGGCAGTAAAAGCGGCATGGGACTCCTTAGAAAGTTCAACCCCTGATAAGTAGTATGACCGAAAGGCATTTTTGAATTTATTCAAAATAAGTGTTTTTTATTTTTAAATTTGCTTTTTGTTTGAATAAAAAAGTTTTATTTGGTAATTAAAAACCGCTGCGCTTAATTCCATGACCACCTCAAAATGTAAAAAAAATTAAAAAAACCCAAACTTAACTAAATCCAATTTCGTTGTTGTTGGATGTAAAAGTGTAGTTTTTGATTCTCTTTCATTTTCATATACGGTTTTTGGATTATGACCCTTTAAGTACATCTGCATCGAAATGTAGTGGAGCCTATAATTTCCTGCTCTCCAGTGACTTTTTTTAAAAATAAAATTTGGTTTACAATTGTTTTTAAAACACGTTGATGTGTAAAAATTTATAAATTTTTTTTGTAAATATAAATGTAATAAACAAAATCTTATGCATGCATGAGATAATTGAAATCTGTATGAATTGGACAAAATATTGGAATAATTATATGTTATGATTAAACAAAAACTAACAGGTAATTAGGGCGAAACGTAAACGGAATGTTAAATGTACGAAGACTTTATTGGAAGCAAATAAGTGTTTTTTTAAGTTTTAAATAATAAATTTATTTTTAAATTATTGAGATATGCTAATTTTGGCTGTATCTTTATTTAGAATTGTTCAATATATTTCATTGGATTATTTTTTGTTCAATATTCTTTCTGCGCTTTCGGTTCTTTATTAATAAAGTTGAAAATGGGAAGTGGACGAAGACATTAGTGGTGCACTTTATTTATATATACATTCATGTATGTATCTAAATTAATAAAAATAAATACACAATAATTTAAGTATTTTTTTTTAACACTTCTAAATAACCAAAAAGGGCGGCATATCAAATAGTGCCTAGGGCGGCAGCAGTCCTAAATCCGCCACTGGCCATAAAGCTTTATGTTTTGAATAGGTTTGACGTTCAATTTAACTTATATGATTCGATGCTTATCAATTTCCATATTCACCATTATATAGTATCTCAATAGCTAAATACAGGGTGGAGCGCGGTAATTTGCATTTTTGCATTGCAGGTTGTGGCGGCACTGTTGGTCGAAGAGAGTGGAGGATGTGCGTGGCTTATATGCTCGACCACAGAAATTAGAGGACTATTTAGATAGAGTTTCTCGTCATAAGCTTAAGGGACACTTTAGGCTCCACGAAAAGCCCCCCAATGAAATAACGCCCAGGAAATAACCCCCAATGAAATAAACCCCAAAAAATTGGAAATAACACCCAAAAACAGTAAATGAAATAACGGCTCTATGAAATAACTCCCAATGAAATAAGTCCCAGAAAAAATATGAAATAAGTCCCAAAAAATTCCCATATATTTTGGGATTTATTTCATGTGAAATAACTTCCAAATTTTTGGGGTTTATTTCATATTTTTTGGAATTTATTTCATTTATTGTTTGGGATTTATTTCATCAAATTTTAATTCCCAAAAAAATTGAAATGAAATAAGTCCCAAACAATTTTTTTTGGGGTTTTATTTCATTCTATATTGGTAATTTCTGGGATTTACTTTATTAGCGAAAAATATATAACACTGAGTTTAATTTGAGTTTTACAGAAAAAAAATAACAATATAGTTAACCTAGAAGGAGCACGTATTGATTTATTTATATATATGTATAAAAGTGACCAATGTATTTTTTATTCTTCAACTTTTCTGCATTTAAAAATCTGTATTGGTATTTGAATTAGTAATTATAATAATAAATAATGAATTTAGGGAAAATCATATGATTTTTATGTAAAATTTTCATATTATTTATTGTATAAAAATTGTATAAGGGTGCAAAAAACATGTATGTATATGATATCTTATAAGAAAGCCGTGGGCGCGCGATTTTTTATTAAAAATTTTCATACTTTGTTGTATGTAAAAAATTTATTTAATTATTCGGTTTTGTATATACATATAATAACAATAATCCGGCGCAGAAGAAATTGGTAATTATTGTGTAAACATCATCCTATTATAATTGGATTCTCATGAAGACCATCGCAGCAGAGGCGCCGCAGTCGAAAATTTTTAAAAAAAAATCGCGCGATTTTTTCTTAAAAATTTTCATACTTTGTTGTGTGTAAAAACGTTAATTAAAAATTATTTTTTGTACATACGTATAATAAAAATATACCGGAGCAGGAAAAATTTTAAACAATTGTGAATAATTATTAAAACCTGAGCAAATCAAAGTTCAAAACTAAAAAAATCTGAAGAACGTTTGTTATAATTGCAATAAGATATTATTGCAGATTAGGCCGAAAATGGTATTAATGACACTCAGTAAATATGCAATACATTTTACTAAGTAATATGTTTTTATAAATTTGGGATTTATTTTATATTTTTGGTGTTTAATTTATTTCAATTTAAAACAAATCCCAAATTTGGGACTTATTTCATTTTCTGTTTGGAAATTATTTCATTTTCTTTGGGATTTATTTCATAATTTTTTTTGGAACTTATTTCATTTTCTTTGGGACTTATTTCATTGGGACTTATTTCATTGGGATTTATTTCATTGGGAGTTATTTCATATCGCCGAAATAACATCGAAACATAAATGAAATAAACCCCAAAGCGAAAACGAAACAACCCCCAACATTTGGGAGTTATTCATATGAAATTACACCCAATGATGAAAATGAAATAACCCCCAATGAAATAAACCCCATCAGCAACAAAAATGAAATTGTGCCCAAAATTCATAAAAGAGTCAGTTTCACCAGGATTTCATGTAGTCAAAATGGACCAACAGCAAAGTCGCGAAATTATTGAAATGAATAATGGGGATCGTAGATCTTTGTAGCCCTGCTCTATTTTTGCAGTTCGGAAGACAATTTGCCTTTTACGTTTGGCCTTTACACAACCACCTCCAGTGTTTACAAGCAAATCAAACTCTTTGCTTTTATTGAATTCTTCCTTTTGAAGAACTCTTACAAATTTAAAAAAAAATGTATTCTTAGTGTGTACAAATCGAATTTAGCATTTTGTTTATTTTCTATAAGTCAATATGAACGCAAATGAAAATATCTGTAAACATTCAAAATATATTGTAATATATTCACAGGCTAACAGTTTTCTTGTAAAAGGCCTATTTTAATATAACACAGTGCAACACATAAATTGGTGCCACCTTCGTACCCAGCTATTTTTGAAGTATATACCAAAACTAAAAAAAATCCCCTAAGGATTTGCCCCCATTACATCGAAACATTTTTTTATGGATACTACAATATTTTCACCCCAATACGATTTTTTTACCATTTTTACGGGCTCCATATTTCATAAACTGTTTGGAATTTTTTCTTTTCGTCTTCGGCAAAGTTGTAGATCTAAACCAGAGCAAAAAAAGTCTCAAATGGACCGACCCGAAAAAATTGCATCTAGTGGATGAAAATTGGAAAAAATGCTATTTTTTCATGATATTTCCACCATAAAATTATGGATATTCCAATAAAAATATTGGAGTATCCATAAAAAAATGTTTCGATGTAATGGGGCCAAATCCTTTGGGGATTTTTTTAGTTTCGGGATATACTTCAAAAATAGCTGGGTACGAAGGTGGCACCAGACGATGACCTTAGAAATGTTGCACTGTGTAATTATATAATTATAACCCCTAAAAACCAACAGCTTTAAAAATGAAATAACCCCTGAATAAAAAATGAAATAACACCCAAATTATTCACGATATGAAACAATGACCAAATTTAAAAAATTGGTTGGGTGTTATTGCATTGGAGATTATTTCATAATTTGAAAACCCCAAATGAGGAATGAAATAATTCCCAAAGAAAAATGAAAAACTGCCCAAAAAAATTGGGAGTTATTTCATATGAAATAACACCCAAAAATGTATGAAAAAAATTTGGGTAATATTTTATTTCTCTTTTGGGCGTTATTTCATTGGGGGGCTTTTCGTGGAGCCGGCACTTTACACTGACAGATATGTCTGTAAGATAAAATGTCTTATACCCAAGTTTATGATGATGTTTTTGATTTGCGCAGACAAGACTGTTAATAATGAAGCCCCATCAGGCCTACTGACATTTATTATAAAGAATTTTATACTTAAAAATCAAGCGCCACAACGCTTAATAACATCTACAAATAATAATTCCAGGCATTTTGTACTTGATTTAAGAAAATCCGTACTTACCGTACTTTTGACACCCCTTGGGAATGATTTAAGTACGGAATACTTGATTTTTTTTTTGTAGTGTACAAGCCCCGATTATAAAAGGTGGACTGTTTAGAGGACATTGTCTGCCAAAAATGATACCACTATTATTTTTCTTACCGCTGCTTTGATGCGATCTGTTGCCAATTTTCCAATAGACGGAGAGCGTACTGCTATTGATGATTGGCCAGTGGGTCTTTAGGCATGCGTGAGTGACAAGGGCGAATATTTTGACTGAATGGAAGCTTTTCGTGTACAATATATATCAATAAATAAATATGATATGTTTGGTCCAAAAATATTCATTAGTTTTAATTTTATATAAAAAAAAAATTCCCGTAACAGTACTTATGGCTCTACTAAGTACATTTACATAAAAATCTTTATTGCAAGCGCACTGATTACAAGCACATTTTACACAATATAATCGTTTAGGGAACGTTTACTTACGAAAAAAAAGAGCAGTTGGTTTGCTTTGCCTATTGATACCTTCCATACAAGTTAACTAATTTCCCGAATATTAAGTTTTTCCCAATAATGTTAAAAAAGAATATTTCAATTGTTGGCGATTTTATTAACACTTTCTACACTGTAACCATTTGTATATTATGTTCCCTCACTTGTATATTATGTTCCCTCACTTGTATATTATGTTCCCATTAATTGTTACAATACTAAAATGCAAACCGTGCAGCCGGACCAAACCCGCCACTATCATGCGGGTTACAAGGGTTTGAGACCTGGTCCATTCATCTACTTTTGCCGATATTATAATCAATTACTTCCGTGTTGTCGTGTCCAGAATGTGTAGTTAAAAACCCAGACGTTCAGATTTGTCGTGAAACGGTAGGTCTCGTTGTGTAAGACTAAAAATATATGTGTTTTTACTCTCTCAAATGCGAGAAGCTATCTCGTACCTCATTCATGGGATGTAAAGGGAAAATATTTGTTGCATAAACACATAGATTCTGCATATTCGCATGTGATGAAAAATAATTAACAACAAAATAAGACAAATAAGCAATTTTTATAATTTTGTCAAAACTGTTGATAGAGGCCCAGGGCCCCAAGAAGTAACACCCCACATTCAAAATGAAAGCAGTTCCCAAAAAAATCGGGAGATTTTTTTTAGGGATTTTTTTTATGGTGGAAGGAAATAATTCTATGTGGTTTTAACTTTTTAGTGTCTTAGAGATAATATGTTAATAATTAATATTATTAATTTGTATTTGTTAATTTTCAATAGGTTTTCAAATTGTCAAGCTATTAGATATTGCTAGTAACAAAGCCGTACTACAATATATGAACATTTCTAGAGCAGTTTCCAATGAATACCATAAGCTTTTATTGCTACCATTACTTCGCCCCGCATCCGTAGGTGGAGATTTTTATAATACAAAGTTCAGAATCTTGTACATCAGTAACAGAAAAGATTCATGATTAATTAATACCCTATCTATATATATAAAAGGCTTGGCTGACTGACTGATCACTCCCAAGCCCAAACGGCTAAAGCTAGAACCGTGAAATTTGGAATGTAGGTTCCTTTTATGACATACGCGCGCACTAAGACGGGATTTTTGGAAATTCGGGCTGGAAGGGGTAAAATAGGCGGTGTACCGCCCCATACAACTGGAATTTTGAAATGACTGTATCTTTTAAACCACTTTAGGTACCAAGTCGGGATTTGGTACGTATATCGGACGTTTAAGAAAAAATACTTTGTTCGTGGAAAGAGGAGGAGATGCTGCCATTGGGCTTCTATCATAGGCTACATGGAAACATAATTAGACAAAGGGGCGTGGCACCGCCCACACAAACCGAAATTTCAATCGGTCATATTTCAGGAGCCATTAGAGGTATGAAGATGAGATTTGCTGCATATGTAAATAGTACATGGGGGATAATGTATCGCTAGGAAATGGGCGGTGCCACACCCCTTTTGAAAAAATCGTTGTCTGGGCGAGATAAATGGACCGATTGTAATGAAATTTTCACAATTTCTATCACATGACTAACTGATCACTCCCCAGCCCTTCAGTGATGTACCGGATAAGTCCGGTACTAGCAAACGAAACCAATGGCTATAGGCAGACGGTCAAAAATACGGATAATGTTTATTTAATAGAGTAGTCGTGCGATACGACTTGATTTTTCGAAATTCGTACATTAGGAGTTAAAATGCCGAAAAAGGAAAAAAACAGTTACGTCACCGTGACCATGCGACTAAAACTATTATCCCGAAAATTTCATTGGGCGTGATCCCTGTAGAAGTAGAGAGCTATGTCAAATGGTTTTGTTGAAATTTGTACATTTAAGAGTAAAAAGGCCACACAAGGGATAAAACTGGCACTATGACCGAGACTAAACAGCTAAAGGTAGAATGACGAAAATTGGGGTTAATAATTAGTTTATAGAATAGTTGTGCGATACGAAGGGATTGTTCGAAATTCGTAATTTTATGGGTAATAAGGCCGAAAAAAGCGATCAAACTGGTTCTATCACGAAGACTATACGGTTAAAAGAAGAATCGCGAGAATTGGGGCGAAAATTTATTTTATAAAGCAATAGTGCCATCCGTAGGGATTTTTCGTAGTTTTGTTAAGAGATACAAAGTAGAAACGCGAAAAATTGGGTGAATTATTATTTATTTAATAGTTGTACGATCTAACTTTTCCACATTTATACTCTTAGGGGTAATAAGACTTAAAGAGGAATAAAAGTGGTATCATCATCAAGACGCTAGGGCTAAAGCTAGCATCACAACACAATATAAGGTAATTTTCCCTAAAAAATTTAAAAGCTTCACGAAGGGATTTTCCGAAATTCATAGTTTTAGGGACAAAAAGACCTACAATGGCATTAGACTGGTACTATCAACCAGACCAAACCGCAACAAAAGAAGCCGCAACTTGAGCCACCATCCAGAATAGACAATTAACTCTAAATATCTTAAAATACGTTCACGTATTTTAACTGTATAGCTTTTATTCTCAAGAAAATTTATTGTAAGTAGCGGCGAAGCAATGCGAGCCGGGAAAGCTAGTATTTTAAATTTTGATAGTACTTTACACCATGTATGTATTTTTTCGCAAAATTTGTACTGTGAATACAACTTTCCAAACTGCAACGCCCCAAATAATGAAGATAATGATAATGATGATAATGAAAATGAAGTTATGTTGAGTTCATAATGAAAACACGTCCCAATCATAAGTAAATATAGACCCCAAATATTTGAAATTACACAACAAAATTTCGTGTTGTTGTTTTCTGTATATTGATTCGGGGTCCATTTTCATTTTGCAATTGGGTTGTTATTTTCTGGGGGGCCGTCTTCATTCAGCCGTTAATAGATTGAATTATTAGTTTTAAGAGCATAATCTCAATCTACTATTATGTGAATAAAACCACAAGGATCGGATCTTATTTTATACTAGACTACTAAATGGTAAATACCTATCGATAATTATACAATTAACGACGTTGGAACCATAGTGTTCTAAGTGACAGTTTAACTAGCAATAAGTTTATAGCACCATGGCATAGAAATATCAAAATTTTTCCATTCTACGCCGTTGTAAGAAATCTTTAGTACATTCTTACTTAAGATATCAGAATGTCTGACTATAGAATTAGTGCAGCCAGCAACGTAACAGCAACGGTAAAATGCTGTTGTGTCGTAGATCACTATGGTTTTGGTGTAGTCAATTTGGGTAAGAAAAAGAGTAAAATACCAAATAGGCAACAATTTGTTTTTCAATTCCTTCCGGATTTTGTATTCAATTGTTAGAGCTGAACTATTTTTAAAATATCAATAAGATGAGAAGAACACAAAATAATTTCCATCAAAGACTGAAGAAATATCAAAATGTATTTTCCTAATCTTCCGAATTTGGTCCGAATTTACCTAATTTTTATCATAAAATTTTTCGGAAATATAGCATAATTTATTCTAAAAAATTGCTACATAAAAAATATACATATGTTGTTTTTTTCTTCTTATTTTTGACAAAGTTAATTATGGGACTTTAGTTTTACAATTTGGTTACATTTTGTTTTGAAAACATTATCGTAAAGGCGAATAAATGTGCGGAAACCCCCAAATGCCAATCTACCTACCTATACGAAAATGTTTTATAAGTAAAAGACGTCTGAAATGTATATAACCTAAATGTCTCGGTTATTGGAAATTGTAAAAATAAGAAAATAAATAAATCTTGGTAATACAAAAATATGTATTTCCGAATTTCAAACAAATTTTTATTCGATATTTTTTTAAAAAAAAAAAGACTAGGCTAGTAAGACTAGTTTTTATAACAACTAGATAGGTGTGTGCTTAAAGTCTTAAAGCCTTGAACCATTTCTGTATTCTAATAAAGAGTTTCGATCACAATTTATGTTAATCTTTATACCTGAAATTTTTTATAAAAAATTGCATTTGAACTCACCTGAGATGCCGACGGATAACCGCCATATCCAAATTGTGTATAAGCGGCCATTGAAGATATTCGATTATTTATCTGTCTTATTGCACTCTTATGTATATAATTGTAGTCTAAGCTGCCGCTGCTAATGACGTTATTAAAAACACTTGTAATACCTTCTTTTAAAGGTTTTAATTGTTATTTATTACACAACAAATTTTTATTTGTCTACTGTGTTATTTTTCTTTTGATGTCACAAAATTTTTACCAAATCTTTGTTTTCTTTTGGAATTTTTTACATGAATTTATTTTTATACTTTTTTATTTCTGTTGTTCTTGCTGTTGTTGCTGCTGATGATGATTACTTGTTGTTTTACGTTACGTTTACATTGGATTTGAGATGTGTAACTGATCCGTAATGTCAACACAACAAATGTAATGTAATCCTTTTGCTTGGCATTCTAACCAACACAAAACACACACACACTAACTGACTGAGTGAGTGAGTGAGGGCCGGAGTAGGAGAATGAGTGCAAATACTAATAGTAATAATAATAGCAATGTGAGAGCAGAAAAAACGTTAGCACAATTCTGATGTTGTGATTGCGTTACTTGTTGTTATTGGTGGATACCCGAAAAGGTCAACGCGAAAAATTCCCGAAATCACATACAAAAAATATCCAAAAATTGTCACACACATCAACAACAACGCTGTAACACTCACGCAGTCTACTCGCTCACGAAAGCAGGAGCACAAGGAACGTAGTAGTACACAATTTTCGACGACCAGGAACAGCAAGCAAAAAAAACAGTCACCAGAAATTGAAACACGTTTGTAAGTTGGTAGGTATTGTTGTTGCTGTTGTTGTCGTTATTTCGTTGTTGGCTAAATCAACACAGCCAGCACACTGTCGCACTCGCTAGCTGCAGAGTCCCCAAAAATAATGTATTGTCAACTAAGAAGATTCCATTCATTCGTTCAATGCTGCTGATGATGATGATGACGACGATGGTATTCACGTTTTCCTTATGGCCATGCACTTACTCGTTCAATAGCAGCACGCACGGACACGGAGTTGGACGAAATGCGAACAAAATAAATATCCGTTAGTGCCTCGACTGTGCGACAGCCATAGCTAACAGGTCAAACATAAACTCTTCCAACAATCATCTATCTCGAAGTCGTCGGCGTCGTTGTACACAAGGTTACAACAATTCACATAACAGTTTGACATCGCGCGCTCTATGCCCGCTAGTTGATATTGTCGTTGTTGTTGTTGTTGCTGTGCTTGTTGGCTAAGGTTGCTTCAAACAGAGACGACGACCAACTCGCTGGCGAAACGTTAGCAACGAACACGTTTGGATTGTTTCTCTCAATGGCCGTGTGTTGGTGGTGTAGGGGGAGTAGTCTTTGTCAAAAGTTTAACTTGAGGGTGGTTGTGGGGTCACATTTAACCTAACGAGCGTTTCTCGAAACTCTTGCTGTTGTTGTTGTTAGAAAGATTTACACAACTATACACACACACACTTTGGTTGTAAGCGCACAAATACCCGAGGACGTCTATGTGGGGAACCACCACCATAACAACAACAAAATAGAAAATTCCTTAGGACGCGCGTTTTCCCAAAGAACTGCTGGCTCAACTGTTTGTTGTTGCACTCATTAACACGTAAACGTAGAAATTTGTCTTGGCTTTGTTCGTTTTTTGTTTTTGTTTTTGCAAAGCTTCTGCGCACTAACGATGTTTACCTATAGACCGTCCAACCTGAACTGGTTGGAATTGCTGTATTGCAACTTTAACAGCAAAATCCCCCACAAAGCGCCAACGATGATGACGAACGAGAGCAACAACAACAATAGCACAACACCATCATAAAACAGAAACAAAAGAAATCGGAACCATTATTCGGCCTTTCTTTGCTGCCTTACAGGCAGCCAACTAAAAAGAGACAGTTATAGCTCAAAAAACACAATTCCAATAAGACCCATAAGTCTGTTTATTGCATGCAACGCAACAGACCTATTCTCCTCTTTCTTATTAAAACACACACACACTAACACGTAGTAATAAACTCCACCCTTTAATACATCAATTGTTATATGAACGAGTACAGCACTCGCTGCTTGTTTACAACGAGTGAACGTTGTCGTATGTGTATGTATTTCACCCTAGCCCACACCACTCACTCTTTACAAATCGTTTGTAAACACTAATTTTTTTTTATTTGTATCACTCGTTTACCCATTCCTGTCTCTATCTCTCTCTCTCTCTCTGTCGCTCTTGTACTCTTATTCCAAGTTTTTTTTTTTCGTTCAAGTGTTCCCCTTTACTTGCTCAATAAACAAACACTGGAATTATTTTGTTTGTTTGTGTATTGCGTTATTTTGTTGTTGTGTTACCTCTCAGCCAATGAACAGCTCTCACGACATTGTACTTTTTTCTTTGTTGTTGTGCTGTTTCGTTGAATGTTGTTGAACAGGTGTGTTGGTTGGGATTGTTGTGGCTTTCATACTAGTTGTTGTTGTTGTTGCTATTTACCTTTGCCGGCCCAGTTGTAAACAGTGTTGCCCCTAGCCAATTTTGCCTTTGTATTTATAACAAAATAGTGCTATAATTAAATGAACATTAATTAATCATTATAAAAGGTAATCAAAGGGGGCCACTTGTGATTTATCGGGAAATCTGAAAACAATGACAACGTTTCTGCGGAGTATCCGTCAGTTTTAAGGGCAAATTTTCTCGTTGTTTTCGTCAACAAAAATATGTATAAGATTGTTTATTCCTTCATACAAACAATTAAATATTAAAAATATTATAAAGTAGATACCTAGATATCGGATATATCGTCGCTCGTATGATTAACTAGGGATCTGAAATTAAGTTAAGACCACTTAGGGACTTCGTTAGTATGGAAAAGCTTATATCGTTATTGTGATAAACACACTTCCTATTTTTAGATTTACAACAAAAGGCACATACCTACCTATGTACATAATTGTTTATGTACGAATGCGAACATCAGCTGTTTGCTGTGGACAACATCGAGGGGCCGCCGGCAAGGGCTTAGCCAGGTAGGAGCAGGGGGGGGGGGTGCAGCTGCCCCCCTACTGCTTGGAAAATCTGTCTAAATACCGTAATATATGAAATTAAAAAAAAAAACAGTACAAAAATTTCACTAACTGATAAGAACTTTCACCCTATGTTCATTCTTCAAAATTCTAGTGAAAATTTTAACAAAGAGTTCCTTGAAATTATAGGGAAAATGTAGACTACCTTTTATTAGAAGTAATAGTAGTCAGAACGAGGCCCTGTTTTGTTCATAAGTTAACGTTCAATAAGCGATAAGATTGCGAAAAATTTTTACTGTTTTTAGTGCACTTGCAATTTGTATTGAAGGTATAAAAAGGGTTGTAGAAAATAGTTCGGTTTTCTGAGATTTTACCTATCAGTAAAGTTTACTCGAGTTACCCTGCACACCAGCCAGCCGCACAGTGGAAAATCGTAGAGTAAGACCAGCCCATAATTCATTTTAGAAAGGTTCGAATTACACCATAATTTTTTTTTTTATCGAAAAGCTAAGATTTCGAACTTAATAATTTGAGCAAAATATTTGATGTTTGGTCAACAGTAATACTCGGAAATAAGGACCGCATTCACATCTTTTTACGACAACGATTTATTACTATAAAAATAAAACATATTTTAGGTCATATTTTTAATATAATTCACATTACAATTAAGGAGTTATATACCTTATTGGGAAGGTAATTTGATGTAGATTCCAATTTTATAAAGAGCGGATCAGGTTTTAGTGAAAACATTTGAAATTTTAGCTCCTGAATGATGTAATGTTGTTTTGGCTGCATGCAAAAACTTTGGTAAAAACATATGTAAAAAATTTTAAAGCTTAATATATTAATAAAATACTATAAAAATTTTAGCTGCATATTCTTGCATAAACAGAAGTTACATGTTAAAAAACTCAGTTATTTAGATAAAAAAAAAACTCATTAAAAACAAAGTCTTTGACTAGAAATTCTTTACTCCAGACTAGTGATGATCAAAATTTGAATAACCTACCACTTGTGCCGACAAACCAATACAAGGTACAATGTAAACTGACTGATAAATACCATCACCCAATATACGATTTTGTTAAAGATTTTGGGAGATAGCAGGATGGGTGTGACAAATAATTAGCTTTTCTGGGATTTTTCCTCCTATTTCAAGATAAATTAACCGATAATCGGGAGATACCAGAAGGGGCGTGACAAAAGTTTCGGTTTTCTTAGGGTTTGTCTACTTTTGCAAGATAAATAAACTGACCAAATTGAAATATTCTCCGGTCGTCCGTTTGAAAGTTATGGAAGAAATATTACTTATCCAAAAATAGGTACTTTTGTATGGGAAGTACCAGAAAAGGTGGGGCTATTCTGCCCATTTACAATCCCATTAGTTCGCTTTGAAAAACATTAATACTGGTAAATTTTTATACCGATCCGTTAAGGTTTACTCGAGTTATCGAATTTTGTTTTTGATTTAAGATTTTTTGTTTTAAGATACTTGGGGTCTAACTCGTCTCCCATAATGCGTTAGACTCTTTTTCGGATCAAAAATTGTACCAATTACATGTACAAGTCATCTCTATATGCTAAAAGTAAAGTCTTACCTTTATTCTGAAAAAAGTTCTGGTTTAATTTGGCTTATATTTTATAGTATAAGAGCACATACATTTAAGATTATTCGTGCAAAATTTCAGAGCTCTACCTCTAAGAACAAAAAAGTTACAGATTTTTGATCCGATAAGGACAAAAATTTACCACTGTGAGCCGCCCAGACAGACGGACATGGCTCCAGAATTGAATTCGCTCTTCAGATACTTAAGGTCCAACATGTTAATACGTTATACTTTTTCTCGTGTCAAATGACATAGAGGGTGGGCCAAATACAAGTTAATTTTAAAATCATAGATTATTTTAATCCAGAAGCGATTCAAACACTTAAGGCCAATATCATTAAAGCAATACGTGAGCTACAGCCCAAAAGCATTAACAAGGTCCTGGAAAATTGGTGTGACAGATTGAGCTACTTTAATTCAGACACGAGGAATCGAACTGCATCATTAGTTCTAAGACTTTTTCACAGAGAATTTTTGTTTTTACTAAAATGGTAGATTATTTTTATTTTCCGATTTTGACTCAATTTTAACAGCCTATAACTTCTATCCGGTTGGTTGCCTCGATAAATTTTTTTTAAGAAATTTGTTCCAAATTATACTCTAAAATCTGGTTTGATTCAGAAAACCAGTAAAAACTAATGTTCGTAATTGAAATCCTTTACCCAATACCAAGTATCATGCGACACCAATTATGACCAATGATCGAAACTATATGCAAGTGATAGTAGTGACTATGTATAGGAAACTGCATACCTACTTTTTCATCAACGGTTTCGTTAATTTGTAAATGACAAATATTTGAAAGGATATAGAAGCTGGAACAATTTATTTCTGTATTTCTCCTAGTTGGAGGCTATGGCATGCTAAATTTCTTCTTTTTATCTATCAAACTAGGTTTTTTTACCTTAAATGTAAAATTGCTACAAATTAAATGTTGTAGCAATGTCAAAATATCGAAGACAATATTAGGATAATAATTGAATCCCTGTTTGTGTACTTTTATAATAACTAAACAGATTTACCAGATTTACATTTACTGATGTAGCAGATTGCATCATTTCGTCACAAAGGGGTCTGAAGATGAACTCGTCATGGAGTTCGAAACGGGTCATCCTAGTGCGTGACATTGAATTGACCATTAATATCAACAATAAAAAATCTTTTCTGATCGTTTAGCCAAAGTATCGAATGATACACTAACACAAAAAGATTTTATCTCATTTGTCCAGTTTTTGTACTGTCGTTGATAAAAACTTACAAAGATTTTTGGTACAGTTTGAAGAAATGAAAAATATCGATATTTTCAAAAAAGTATCAGCTATGATTTTAATTCCAGGAATTTTTTATGTATGATCAACCCAGAATACAGTGGCATTTACACTTTTCAGCGTCATTTTCATGCAACCTAAAACTGTTTTGAGCCTATCGTCCACGGTGGAAAAAGGGTTTTTTAGGACATTTTATTTTAAAATTAAATTTTTTTATATAAGCAAAAAAAAATGTACTTAGTTCAATTTGCAACATATGCTCACAATAATTGCGGAAGTTCAAAATTTTTTGCTAGTAATCCAAAAAATATTTGAAATTAAAGTCAAAAATTATTTTTTCATGGGGAATTCAGAATAAAAAAAACGTTCATTCTGTGTACAATTTTGTTTCAAATAACACAAAATAAAATGTACAAAAAACAAAACAACTAAGATGTTTAACACAATTTTTTGGTACTACATGAACTCGATGACTTAAAATTTTAAAAAATAATTATAGGCTACTTTTGTATGATAAAATATTGTCAAAAACATGAGTATTGATTTTTCGTTAGGTTCTTAGTTTTATTTTTTTTGTAAACATACTATTAACATGAAATGTTAAACCGACTGCCGCCTCCCCCCCCCCCCCCCCCCTGCATAAGATCCTGGCTACGCCCTTGGATTAGCATTCGCCCAAATGCGGCAATTCTGCTTATTGCAATTCTGCTGAGGTGGATGATGATTTTCTTCGAAAATTGATCTTTATGCATAATGTTCATCAACAACGAGCGTGAGAGGTGCAATTGTTGGGCACGACGACAATTTGAGGTGGACGGTTCTTCAACCACACTATCGCAAACAGCAGCAATATTTTCTGCAGTACGAGCTGTACGCGCATGCACTGGTGTTTTCACATCTCCCACAGACCCGGTCTGCTCAAATTTTTGCACGATTTTTCCGATTGAACGTACATTTGGACGATTAAATTGAACGAAAAATTTACGAAGTGCACGTTATGCATTTTGATTTGAACTCTCATTTTCATAATAAGCCTGAATAACTTTAACGTTTTGCTCGATTGTGTATCTTTCCATGGTTCAAATTGAGTTAGTCTACAACTGAGAAATGTCAAACGAAATGCAGAAAAGAACTTACCGTGTAGGTGTGGTTCACATTCAACATCGACCCTTACAGTTTAACCACCCTTTATATATATATACTAGTGGGCCCGGCAATGCTTCGCTATTGCATATTAACTTGTAATATATTTCACATTTAGGTCTACAAAGTACTTTGAAAACGGTAATTAAACTTGACAATAATATGTTGAGTTTATTTACATATATAACTTATTTAAAGTAACTCCTTAACATTAAAGTTAACCAATTAAGTTTTATTGTTGTAAATGGTAATAAAAAGTTCATCAGAAATGTCATATCTATAGTGCCGACATGTAGATTAAGTTTTTTCTGTATGTAGGGCAAAAAACCACTTTTTCCACTAATCGGAAACAGACATTCCTCTAAAGATCAAAATTATTTATTTTGATCCGTAGTAGCGGGAACCATCTGTATACTAACTATCTCTTTGGTATTAAAAACATTTTTGTTATGCCTTCTACCATTGACCGCAAATGAAAATTCCGTTTGAAGCATTATGCCTTTAGCCATAAAAACTTCTTTTGTCATGTCTTCTTCTCACACGGATCAAGATTAATCCGGAATACTACTTTTGTATTGAACTCGTATTACCAATTTTTGAGATAATTCGGTCACCAACGTTTGGCTTAACAAAGTGATGATCTCACGCGCTGTATGGCATGTTACACCGTCGTGTTGGAACCATTTCTCCTTCAAATAATGTGCAATGACATGATAAATAAAAAAAATCAATTGATCGTCCACTCCTCTAGTTCTTCTACCAGTTGGATTTTTTATAAATGTAGGCCAAGATCTTTCCTTAGCATTTGCACAGACCGAGTTGCTGAGAAAGACGTCGGTTCGATAAATTCGAGTCCCCTGTCACACTTACGTCTACAGCGTCGATGGCTTCTATTAGATGCTTAGATGGATCATTATATGCACCCTCAACTTCACAAAGGGCTCCATAAGATTGGCGAACAGAAGGTGTATTTTGAAAATAAATTTGCAAGATTTGTAAACGTCGTTCTTCATTAGTTTTTACATGGTGATTTTGCAAAGTATACTAAAAGAAAGTATATCACACTTCAATAGTATGACAGCTAGATTTACACTTATACCTATCAGAAGTTCTATACGTCAAGAAAAATACCCCATACATAGGTTATTTACAAATGTTTGCTAATGTTTCCTCTGATATACTATAAAAATTTAACCATTGTTGTATAACTACAATGAATATTGCTTAATTTTTCTCTCTAAATGATTTATTACCGATTCGCCACTATCGAAATGTACGATGAGTTCTTAGAAAATTTCACTAAGAGACTCTATGTCTAAAATCAATTCCTAGTTCGCGCTGAGAAGCATAAAGATTTCAGGTAGATATATTTTTTAGCAATGAGCAATTATTCAGTTACTTCAGACCTATGGGCCCCGGCTCTAATTTTTACCTACCATTCCGATCTTTGGAGGCCAAGAGAATAGTATATTTTTGACATTGTTTGGGAAACTGCCCAATATTCTGAAAAATGATTTTTAAAATCATAATTTCTGTATGCCAACTCACAGAGGCCATAACTTTTTAACCAATACATAGATTTGCTTCTGTAATACCTCATTTAGTTTGTTGGGAAGTCAGTTTTACGTAGAAGTTTCACTCATTTAAAAACAAAAAAATCTTTACCACTTGGTAAAATTTTCCTATCAATCTGTCTTCATATCTCTGTTCATATCTCTAGGCGAACAGCAATATACTATGGAATTTTGACAGTTATAACTGTTTGTTTAAAAAAGGGTGTGAAACAGCCCGCCCCTTTATGCAATCAAAACCAAGAGTACCACTTGGTAAAATTTTCCTGTCAATCGATCTATTAGAAAAACCGTTAGAGCGATTTTTAAAAAGAGGGCGTGGCACCGCCCACTTGCTCCCTGTCTGATATTCTAACTGTACGAACAACATATATACCAAATCTGATCTTCATACCTCTGATAGTTCATGAGATATAGCCCTTTTGATTTTCAAGTTGTATGGGCGGTGCCACTCCCCTTTATCCAATTACAACCAAATGTAGTCAGGAACTATCTACAGGTCAACTGTACCTCATGGTAAAATTTTTGTATCATCGATCTATTAGAAAAGCCGTTAGAGCGATTTTTGAAAAGGGGGCGTGGTACCGCCCACTTCCATCCTGGCTATAATTAATACTGCTCCAACAACATATAAACCAAATCTCATCTTCATACCTCTGATAGTTTATGAAATATAGCCTTTTTAATTGTCAAGTTGTATGGGTGGTGCCACGGCCGTTTATTCAATCACAACCAAATATAGCCAGGGATTATCAACAGGTCAACAGTACCACTTGGTAGAATTTTCGTATCAATCGGTCTATTAGAAAAACCGTTAGAGTGATATTTTAGAAGAGGGCGTGCCACCGCCCACTTGCTCCCTGTCTGATATTCTAACTGTACGAACAACATATATACCAAATCTGATCTTCATAC
>OZ035883.1:70780949-70852051 GCA_964034835.1 Muscina levida
GTGGGAGATGTGAAAATACCAGTGCATGCGCGTACAGCTCGTACTGCAGAAAATATTGCTGCTGTTTGCGATAGTGTGGTTGAAGAGCCGTCCACCTCAAGTTGTCGTCGTGCCCAACAATTGCACTTCTCACGCTCGTTGTTCATGAACATTATGCATAAAGATCAATTTTCGAAGAAAATCATCATCCACCTCAGTGGATTGTTCAATAAGTAGAATTGCCGCATTTGGGCGAATGATAATCCAAGGGCGTAGCCAGGATCTAATGTAGGGGGGGGGGAGGGCAGTCGGTTTAACATTTCATATTAATAATATGTTTACAAAAAAAAATAAAACTAAGAACCTAACGAAAAATTAATATTCATGGTTTTGACAATATTTTATCATACAAAAGTAGCCTATAATTATTTTTTAAAATTTTAAGTCATCGAGTTCATGTAGTACCAACAAATTGTTTTTAAACATCTTAGTTGTTTTATTTTTTGGACATTTCTTGAGCGATTTTAAAAATTTTTTATCTTGTGTTATTTGAAACAAAATTGTGCACAGAATGAACGTTTTTTTTTTATTCTGAATTCCCCATGAAAAAATAATTTTTGACTTTAATTTCAAATATTTTTTGGATTACGAGCAAAAAATTTTGAACTTCCGCACTTATTGTGACCATATGTTGCCAATTGAACTAAGTAAATTTTTTTTTGCTTTTATAAAAAAATTCAATTTTAAAATAAAATGTCCTAAAAACCCTTTTTTCCACCGTGGACGATAGGCTCAAAACAGTTTTAGATTGCATGAAAATGACGCTGAAAAGTGTAAATGCCAATGTATTCTGGGTTGATCATACATCAAAAAATGCTTGAATTAAAATCCTAGCTGATACTTTTTTGAAAATATCGATATTATTCATTTCTTCAAACTGTACCAAAAATCTTTGTAATTTTTTATCAACGACAGTACAAAAACTGGACAAATGAGATAAAATCTTTTTGTGTTAGTGTATCATTCGATACTTTGGCTAAACGATCAGAAAAGATTTTTTATTGTTGATATTAATGGTCAATTCATTGTCACGCACTAGGATGTCGCGTTTCGAACTCCATGACGAGTTCATCTTCAGACCCCTTTGTGACGAAATGATGCAATCTTCTATATCAGTAAAAGTAAATCTGGTAAATCTGTGTAGTTATTATAAAAGTACACAAACAGGGATTTAATTATTATTCTCATATTGTCTTCGATATTTTGACATTGCTACAACCTGGACGCTTGCATGCATTACAATTTTACATTTAAGGTAAAAAAAAGCTAGTTTGATAGATAAAAAGTAGAAATTTAGCATGCCATAGCCTCCAACTAGGAGAAATACAGAAATAAATTGTTCAAGCTTCTATATTCTTTCAAATATTTGTCCTTTACAAATTAACGAAACCGTTGATGAAAAAGTAAGTATGCAGTTTCCTATACATAGTCACTACTATCACTTGCATATAGTTTCGATCATTGGTCATAATTGGTGTCGCATGATGTCATATACTTGGTATTGGGTAAAGGATTTCAATTACGAACATTAGTTTTTACTGGTTTTCTGAATCAAACCTGATTTTAGAGTATAATTTGGAACAACTTTCTTAAAAAAAATTTATCGAGACAACCAACCGAATAGAAGTTATAGGCTGTTAAAATTGAGTCAAAATCGGAAAATAAAAATAAACTACCATTTTAGTAAAAACAAAAATTCTCTGTGAAAAAGTCATAGAACTAATGATGCAGATCGATTCCTCGTGTCTGAATTAAAGTAGCTCAATCTGTCACACCAATTTTCCAAGCTCTTGTTAATGCTTTCGGGCTGTAGCTCACGTATTGCTTTAATGATATTGGCCTTAAGTGTTTGAATCGCTTCTGGATTAAAATAATCTATGATTTTAAAATTAACTTGTATTTGGCCCACCCTCTATGTCATTTGACACGAGAAAAAGTGTAACGTATTAACATGTTGGACCTTAAGTATCTGAAGAGCGAATTCAATTCTGGAGCCATGTCCGTCTGTCTGAGCGGCTCACAGTGGTAAATTTTTGTCCTTATCGGATCAAAAATCTGTAACTTTTTTGTTCTTAGAGGTAGAGCTCTGTAATTTTGCACGAATAATCTTAAATGTATGTGCTATTATACTATAAAATTTAAGCCAAATTAAACCAGAACTTTTTTCAGAATAAAGGTAAGACTTTACTTTTAGCATATAGAGATGACTTGTACATGTAATTGGTACAATTTTTGATCCGAAAAAGAGTCTAACGCATTATAGAAGACGAGTTAGACCCCAAGTATCTTAAAACAAAATTCGTTTCAGGACTTTTTAAGACGATTGAGCTTTGTCCGTCTGTCTGGCAGGCTGGCTGGAGTGCTGGTGAGCAGGATAACTCGAGTAAACCTTAACGGATCGGTATAAAAATTTACCAGTATTAATGTTTTTCAAAGCGAACTAATGGGATTGTAAATGGGCAGAATAGCCCCACCTTTTCTGGTACTTCCCATACAAAAGTACCTATTTTTGGATAAGTAATATTTCTTCCATAAATTTCAAACGGACGACCGGAGAATATTTCAATTTGGTCAGTTTATTTATCTTGCAAAAGTAGACAAACCCTAAGAAAACCGAAACTTTTGTCACGCCCCTTCTGGTATCTCCCGGTAATCGGTTAATTTATCTTGAAATAGGAGGAAAAATCCCAGAAAAGCTAATTATTTGTCACACCCATCCTGCTATCTCCCAAAACTTTAACAAAATCGTATATTGGGTGATGGTATTTATCAGTCAGTTTACATTGTACCTTGTATTGGTTTGTCGGCACAAGTGGTAGGTTATTCAAATTTTGATCATCACTAGTCTGGAGTAAAGAATTTCTAGTCAAAGACTTTGTTTTTAATGAGTTGTTTTTTTATCTAAATAACTGAGTTTTTTAACATGTAACTTCTGTTTATGCAAGAATATGCAGCTAAAATTTTTATAGTATTTTATTAATATATTAAGCTTTAAAATTTTTTACATATGTTTTTACCAAAGTTTTTGCATGCAGCCAAAACAACATTACATCATTCAGGAGCTAAAATTTCAAATGTTTTCACTAAAACCTGATCCGCTCTTTATAAAATTGGAATCTACATCAAATTACCTTTCCAATAAGGTATATAACTCCTTAATTGTAATGTGAATTATATTAAAAATATGACCTAAAATATGTTTTATTTTTATAGTAATAAATCGTTGTCGTAAAAAGATGTGAATGCGGTCCTTATTTCCGAGTATTACTGTTGACCAAACATCAAATATTTTGCTCAAATTATTAAGTTCGACATCTTAGCTTTTCGATAAAAAAAAAAAATTATGGTGTAATTCGAACCTTTCTAATATGAATTATGGGCTGGTCTTACTCTACGATTTTCCACTGTGCTGCTGGCTGGTGTGCAGGGTAACTCGAGTAAACTTTACTGATAGGTAAAATCTCAGAAAACCGAAATATTTTCTACAACCCTTTTGATACCTTCAATACAAATTGCAGGTGCACTAAAAACAGTAAAAATTTTTCGCAATCTTATCGCTTATTGAACGTTAACTTACGAACAAAACAGGGCCTCGTTCTGACTACTATTACTTCTAATAAAAGGTAGTCTACATTTTCCCTATAATTTCAAGGAACTCTTTGTTAAAATTTCCACTAGAATTTTGGAGAATGAACATAGGGTGAAAGTTCTTATCAGTTAGTGAAATTTCTGTATTGTCTTAACTTAATTTCAGATCCCTAGTTGATCATACGAGCGACGATATATCCGATATCTAGGTATCTACTTTATAATATTTTTAATATTTAATTGTTTGTATTTAGAAATAAACAATCTTATACATATTTTTGTTGACGAAAACAACGAGAAAATTTGCCATTAAAACTGACGGATACTCCGCAGAAACGTTGTCATTGTTTTCAGATTTCCCGATAAATCACAAGTGGCCCCCTTTGATTACCTTTTATAATGATTAATTAATGTTCATTTAATTATAGCACTATTTTGTTATAAATACAAAGGCCAAATTGGCTAGGGGCAACACTGTTTACAACTGGGCCGGCAAAGGTAAATAGCAACAACAACAACTAGTATGAAAGCCACAACAATACCAACCAACACACCTGTTCAACAACATTCAACGACACAGCACAACAACAATGAAAAAAGTACAATGTCGTGAGAGCTGTTCATTGGCTGAGAGGCAGCACAACAACAAAATAACGCCAAACACAAACAAAATAATTCCAGTGTTTGTTTATTGAGCAAGTAAAGGGGAACACTTAAACGAAAAAAAAAACTTGGAATAAGAGTACAAGAGCGACAGAGAGAGAGAGAGAGATAGAGACAGGAATGGGTAAACGAGTGATACAAATAAAAAAAATTAGTGTTTACAAACGATTTGTAAAGAGTGAGTGGTGTGGGCTAGGGTGAAATACATACATATACGATAGCGTTGACTCGTTGTAAACAAACAGCGAGTGCTGTACTCGTTCATTTACCATTTGATGTATAAAAGGGTGGAGTTTATTTCTACGTGTTAGTGTGTGTGAGTGTTTTAATAAGACAGAGGAGAATAGGTCTGTTGCGTTGCATGCAATAAACAGACTTATGGGTCTTATTGGAATTGCGTTTTTGGGCTATAACTGTCTCTTTTTAGTTGGCTGCCTGCAAGGCAGCAAAGCAAGACCGAATAATGGTTCCGATTTCTTTTGTTTCTGTTTTATGATGGTGTTGTGTTGTTGTTGTTGTTGCTCTCGTTCGTCATCATCGTTGGCGCTTTGTGGGGAAATTTACTGTTCAAGTTGCAATACAGCAATTCCAACCAGTTCAGGTTGGACGGTCTATAGGTAAACATCGTTAGTGCGCAGAAGCTTTGCAAAAACAACAACAAAAAACGAACAAAGCCAAGACAAATTTCTACGTTTACGTGTTAATGAGTGCAACAACAAACAGTTGAGCCAGCAGTTCTTTGGGAAAACGCGCGTCCTAAGGAATTTTCTTTTTTGTTGTTGTTATGGTGGTGGTTCCCCACATAGACATCCTCGGGTATTTGTGGGCTTACAACCAAAGTGTGTGTGTGTATAGTTGTGTAAATCTTTCTAACAACAACAACAGCAATAGTTTCGAGAAACGCTCGTTAGGTTAAATGTGACCCCACAACCACCCTCAAGTTAAACTTTTGACAAAGACTACACCCCCTACACCACCAACACACGGTCATTGAGAGAAACAATCCAAACGTGTTCGTTGCTTACGTTTCGCCAGCGAGTTGGTCGTCGTCTCTGTTTGAAGCAACCTTAGCCAACAAGCACAGCAACAACAACAACAACAACAATAGCAACTAGCGGGCATAGAGCGCGCGATGTCAAACTGTTATGTGAATTGTTGTAACCTTGTGTACAACGACGCCGACGACTTCGAGATAGATGATTGTTGGAAGAGTTTATGTTTGACCTGTTAGCGGTGGCTGTCGCACAGTCGAGGCACTAACGGATATTTATTTTGTTCGCATTTCGTCCAACTCCGTGTCCGTGCGTGCTGCTATTGAACGAGTGAGTGCATGGCCATAAGGAAAACGTGAATACCATCGTCGTCATCATCATCATCAGCAGCATTGAACGAATGAATGGAATCTTCCATGTTGACAATACATTATTTTTGGGGACTCTGCAGCGAGCGAGTGCGACAGTGTGCTGGCTGTGTTGATTTAGCCAACAACGAAATAACGACAACAACAGCACCAACAATATCTACCAACTTACAAACGTGTTTCAATTTCTGGTGACTGTTTTTTTTTTGCTTGCTGTTCCTGGTCGTCGAATTTTGTGTACTACTACGTTCCTTGTGCTCCTGCTTTCGTGAGCGAGTAGACTGCGTGAGTGTTACAGCGTTGTTGTTGATGTGTGTGACAATTTTTGGATATTTTTTCTATGTGATTTCGGGAATTATTTGCGTTGACCTTTTCGGGTATCCACCAATAACAACAAGTAAAGCAATCACAACATCAGAATTGTGCTAACGTTTTTTCTGCTCTCACATTGCTATTATTATTACTATTAGTATTTGCACTCATTCTCCTACACCGGCCCTCACTCACTCACTCAGTCAGTTAGTGTGTGTGTGTGTTTTGTGTTGGTTAGAATGCCAAGCAAAAGGATTACATTACATTTGTTGTGTTGACATTACGGATCAGTTACACATCTCAAATCCAGTGTAAACGTAACATAAAACAACAAGTAATCATCATCAGCAGCAACAACAGCAAGAACAACAGAAATAAAAAAGTATAAAAATAAATTCATGTAAAAAATTCCAAAAGAAAACAAAGATTTGGTAAAAATTTTGTGGCATCAAAAGAAAAATAACACAGTAGACAAATAAGAATTTGTTGTGTAATAAATAACAATAAAAACCTCTAAAAGAAGGTAAAACAAGTGTTTTTAAACTACAAACAGTGCAATAAGACAGATAAATAATCGAATATCATCAATGGCCGCTTATACACAATTTGGATATGGTGGTTATCCGTCGGCATCTCAGGTGAGTTCTAATGCAATTTTTTATAAAAAAAATTGTAGGTATAATGATTAACATAAATTTAAATCGAAACTCTTAATTCGAATACAGAAAAAGTGCTTGGTTTAATCTGGTTGTTATTCCTAAAGCTAAGATGAGGCATACCACTGATATAAGAAAATAAATACCTATCGAAATCACTTAAAAGCTGTTTAAAATTTCGGAATACATATTAACAAAAGAATTCCCAAAAAAACCTTTAAATCGATTTCTGTGAATGAAAAATTATGCTCATTACACTGTGTAGCATAAAGCCGAGTTTGATCGACGATATAGTTGACCACTTCAGAATCAAACAAAGTTTCGCACACTTCAATCTCCGACTTTCATCCTAACTTCGATATCATTTCCTTTTTGTTGTGTTTAATTAATGGGTTAAAGCCAACAGTCTTTAAAATTAAAAAATATTTATTTTGTTTATTTAGTTTAAATGAAAGGAACATAACGAACTTAAAAAATACGAAAAAATAAAAAAAAAGTTTATTTTGAAGGTTTTGAGGCTGTACCCAAGCAGGTACAATGGATTAATGCATTGTATTTATATGTGTTTATTTGCTTGTATGAATATTTTTGAATCACTCCTTTTCTACACACAGAGCTACGTCACATAGTTCACAAGTCCATCTTATTCGATAGCAGTAATTGCTAAACTAGAAACGACCGATCGCTTAGAAATTGATGGTTGCGTGTAGTTTCTTAGATAGTGGCGGACGATGAAACTCCACTAAGTCCATTTTTGAGCAGTTGACTTCATTGAACAACTTCCATGCGTTGACAACGATTGAACTCATCATTGCAGTGAAAAGCGGCCACCACCATTTCTTTCCACGATATTTTATCCTGTATTTATTTAGTGCTTGATCATGGAGGTCAACCTCACCCATTCCTGAATTATAATCTGCAATAAATTTTGGCTGTTGGACTCTTATCTTGGTTTTTGCGATCGAGCACCACCGATTCACAGAATTCATCGGTTCAATACCTTCAAAGTTTGATTCGACGGTTACAGCGCTGTTATTATTCCACTTAACTAAAAGAATTTAATTAGATGTATCGTATCTATAATCATATAAACTTGTTTGTTTTTTTTTTTAATTGTGCTTCCGATTTCAGCGGACATTTCTTTGTTCTTGAATCGCGTGTAGTACCAATAGCTCGAAATCCTTTTTGTTTCAGCAGAACCAACAAATCATGGGTAGTAAAAAAATTATCAAAGAAAACAACGTGATCGGTTGGAATAGGAACATTGTCTAAAAAATCCAAAACGACTATAGATCCAAGTGGCAGTTTTTCAAATTGGTACATGTAACTTGCCATTGACGTCAACTTTCATAAGAAATTTACAGAAACAAAATCGGTTCACGAATTGCAGAGAATTTCGCTCACTGACAAAATGCTACTTATTTTTATATATATGGGTATTTCCAGCGGAAGGACGGACGATTTCATAGTAAAAAATTTGCTATATTTTTAACTTTTTGTTGTTGTAATCATATAATGAATTTGTTGAACTTTAACAAAACAAACTATATATATCGTTGGAAAGTCTTTTCATTCCAAATCCGTTGAGAAACTTCAAATCGGTTCATATTTACCCGCGTTATTTGCTTATAAGTGCGTAAAAGTACGAAAAACTGTTTTTTTACCCGTAATTCAAGATTTTGGGGGTTTTGCGAAATTTAAAAAACAGATTCTTGTAGTGTTTAGTAGCACCAACCAGAAAAATAGTATAATTTCACAGGTGTTGTATTTTTTGTCGCTCTGTGTTATCCATAAAATAATGCGTGTGTCCGGAACGCACATTTAAATTGAAGTAGCATAAAGGGTAAACGTATTTTAAATGTGAAGTAGGTTGTTTATGAAACCCCAACATGTCTTCTTTATTTTACAAAAAGGAATATACTGATCACCAGGGCCAACAAAAGTATGCAATGCATACTTGCATATGCAAATGCATATTAAAGTCTTACCGGCATGATTTGGGGGTTTATGCATATAAAAACATATTTTGGGGTTTTCAGGTTTTTTTATTATATTTTTTTTACTTTTCGTATATAGTTTTCGCTGTATATACGAAAAAGAGGGGAAAATAATCTCTATAATTTTTCGCAACTGGCGACGCCAATCTTTTGTTAAAGAATAAATATCAATGAATTGATATCTTCTACAAAGGATGTATTTTTTAAAGTATGAGTTTCCGGTACTAACTTAACCAAATATTATTTTTGTGTTTATAGGTATTAGGGATTCCGTCGTCAAGAATTTCAATGAGTTGTATCTAGCGTTGCGTTGCCACCAGTATCATCTATTACTCGTTGGTATAGTTGGCAGAACTACCAAAGTACGTAAGGAAAGTTGTGAATTAGTATAACAGTGAGGTGGCTGAAGCAATGCGTACATTAAAAGATAAATAGTCAATCAGCGCTTAACTTTTCAAATATGACAAAGCAGATAGCTTTGCGAAAAAAAACTTTTAGCATTTTAAAGTCAACACTAATGTGTGTACTACTTGGACTTTCTAACTGGATAAAATGCCGTTTTTACATATAAAACACTAAGCTAGTTTCATCCAGCTTCTTAAAATCACATATATTGATCAGGATTTCAATAGCGGAAATCAAGAATATGTGAGACAAATTATGGTGAGGCGTATACATAATATTTTGTATAGATTAAGTACTCCATTGAATTCACTCATGTAATTTTGTTTACAGTAGAGTAATTAATCAGTAGTCTGAATCTTTTAAATGTAATGTAAAAAATAACTTAATTTAATTTTCAACTATTTGTGATGAATGTATTCCGTGAATAAAATTAACTACGAGTAAAAATCTTTTATGCATTTTTCATTAGTTTTAAAGGCATATTTTAGTGTTTTTCGTGCTTATCTAATGCGCATATTTTTAGTTTTTCCGGGCATATTTGTGTTGGCCCTGCTGATCACATAAGAAATTTCGCTAAATTTCACAAATTTTCATAGTCACTTCAAGTTGCTGTGGAAATTTGTGTGTGTCCGTAACGCACTTTGTGTTAGCCATATTTTAAATACAACATTTTAAGTAAAATTTCATTAAAAGAACATTATAGTACTGTCCAAAATCTACATTTTTTAATATGAGCATAGTCTTCAAAATATTTCAACTTTTCGAGAAAACTACAAAAGAAAAAAAAACGTGCGCCCGCAACTCCAGGAAATACCCATATAGAAGAAAGATGGATTACACTAACTGACAGGCATTTAGAACTTGGGGAGTGACCTAGTACATGTTGTAGGTCTGGTCGAGTACAGCATGACCGTGTATACCAAAGTTTCGTAACAACCTCAAAATCTTGACTTACGGCTCAAAAACCAGTTTTTCGGATCTTTCCCCACTTATGAGCTTATAACTCAGTCAATTCTTAACTGAGTTTTAATCTCTTAAAGTGTTTGGAAAGAAAAGTCTTAAAACTTTCCAACGATATATCCATTTATATAGATAGCTTGTCACATCTGTTTCGAAATTGCAAACTTTTGTGATTTTTTGACTATTTTATAAGTTAACAGGAATATTTAGGCACTATATTAATAATGTACCCTAATGTTTACTATGTTATTCAAAAAGTGCATTTTGTCATGTGTATAACGCATATTTGCTAATAATAATTTGTGAACAAATGGTGAAGTTATTCATGTTTTACGAGGAACGCAATTTTCATATCCAATACTAAAATCAAGCAGTTGAAGAAAATTAATTAACAACATATTTTCATTAACTGTTTGATTTTGTATGGGAGCAGGGCTGCCAATTTTGACGATTTATCGACATTTTGACGATTTTTCACTCAAAAAAATGAAAAATGCCGATTTGCCGATTTTTGCCTCAGAAATGACGTTTTTTTATCAATCGACAAAATTGACACAAATCATTGTGCTTGATCGTTCGCATTAGTTTCGCATGGAAGGTAAGAATCTCAGAAATGCAAACAAATAACAGAGTTTAATCGATCTGGACCAAAATGGTCAACAAATCTAGACATCCATCTTGACTTTTTTCCCGACAATTTGGGAAATTTCAATGATGAGCATGGTGAGCGCTTTCATCAAGAAATCTCGAGATTGAAAATCGATTTGGAGGAAAAAGCTCATGCTGCATGATGGCAGAATATTGTTGGACAATATGTCGTGACACAGACGATCAGCATAAGCGGCAAAATCAACGTTTGCATTTTAATTAATTTTTATTCAGGTTTTTTTTATATACATACAATAATTTGAAACAGGATTAATAATTTTTTCTTTTTTACTAAACTAGTAAAACTATATTAATAAAATGTACATATAACTTCTTCAATATATATTTTGTTCAGAAAAATTATTTAAATGATATTAAGCTTTAAAACTTTTAAAGGATATTTTTGAAATTTTTGGTCCAGATCCATTAAACTCTGTTATTTGTTTGCATTTTTGAGATTCTTACCTTTCATTTGATACCCACGGAAATGTGGCAATATTTGATTTAATTTTTTGAAAGTGGTGTATCCTTTGAAAGTTTGAAGGCCTTTTAAACAAAAAATCCTGACGTTCTGGCGATAAACTGAGAACGGAGTTTTACTACATAAGGTTAGGTTTATATGCAAAAGAAATTATTTCCAAAACAAAACTTCCTAAAAATGAATTAAACAAAATAATTAACACTAGCATTCATTTTTATATAGAACTAAAAAACCAAATATTAAAACCCTTTAATTGAAATAGTTATATTTATTTTCTGTTTTTTATATGAAATAAATACTTTTGTTTTGTTTTTAATCACAAAATATGTTTTATTTTAATGTTATTTACAATGCCGTTTTTTTTTGCCGATTTTTAAAATGAAAGTTCCGATTATGACGATTTTTTTTTTAAAAAAGTGACGTTTTTTCTTGAAATTTTGTTGGCAGCCCTGTATGCCAGTGAAAAATTGCGCTCCTCGGAAAACATAAATAATTTGTTCACCATTTTTTTCCAACAAATATGCGTTCTACACATTATAAAATGCAATTTCAGAATAATATAATAAACATTGGCGTACATTAATAAAATTCTGGCTAAAAATTCCTTCAAACTTATAAAATAGTGAAAAAATCACAAAAGTTTGCAATTCCGTGTCAATAACAGCTAGATGTGACAATTATTTTAACTTGTCGCATCTATCGTTGGAAAGGCCAAAGACTCTTCTTTCCAAACCCGTTAAGGAATCAAAACGGCCGGTTTGGCGTTAACGGTTAAAGATATGACTTTCTATCATATCAATATGTTTACAATGTAAACTTTACATTCCTGTGCTAAAACTATTAAAGTGGTTACAGTGTAGAAAGTCTTAATGAATTCGCCAACATATAAAAGTTTATTTTTTAAATTACACCGATACCCCGATTTGCGTTGATCCGGTTTGCGTCGTCTAAAAAAATTGA
This sequence comes from Muscina levida, assembly GCA_964034835.1. NCBI lineage: Eukaryota > Metazoa > Arthropoda > Insecta > Diptera > Muscidae > Muscina > Muscina levida. The sequence continues at coordinate 70,793,019 of OZ035883.1, forward strand.
GTGGCCCCAACTTTCGCGGCCAATGTTTTGTTTTACGTCGCAAAATAAAATAAAGCAATAATGTAAGCGTAGAAATGATTAAAATAAAAATGAATTTCTCGAATTAAGTATAAGTTAGAACTTGTCCATTTTCAAGTAAAAAATTCTTAGAATAAATATCAAATTTTATCTGACTTAAAGTAAGAATAAAAAATCTTACATGGGAGAGAAATAACATTTACTCTTTAAGCTTAATGTTTTCTCCCCACAATTAATTCGTATTCTAAATATAAGTTTACAATTCTTATTTTTTGCAAAAATCGTACTTGAATTTAAGCGTATAAATTCTCCAATTAAGTACGAAAATCTTAAGAGCTAGTGCGAATCATGTGACGTGTGATCTTCGTTGATGCCATTTTCGCATCAGTGTGTTTTGACTTCTCGATAATTTCGTGGAGATTATAACCCTTAAGGTTTGCAATGATAGTAAAAAAACAAAGCAAAAGGGTACAGATTAGTTAGTTTGGCAAATATCTAATAAGCTATCCGCATATTTTTTTAAATAAAAATCAAGACCGACTAGGCTTAATGTCATCCATAATTAAGAATTCTACACTTCAATATCAAGTGCCACAAGGCTTAACGCCATCTAAAGCTAAGAACTCTACACTTCAATATCAAGCCCAAGTAGGTTCAGGTCAGCTACAGTTAAGAATTTTTAATCTCATCTATAATTAAAAATTCTACACTTAAAAATCAAGCGCCACCAGGCTTAATGTCATCTACATTGAAGAATTCTACACTTAAAAATAAAGCCATACCTTAATGAGTTCTACAAATAAGAATTCCAGGCTATGATTTTTCGTTCATGGATCAAGCATTTCGTACTTGATTTAAGAAAATCCGTACTTACCGTACTTTTCTCTGTTAATTTTGTTGTTAACAATCTTCCACAGAGGGGAATGGGACTTTGCTCAGAGGTGGAAAGTTACTGATTGTTACTCACTTGGGAGTGACCAGAATCGATTCCTTTGTGGCACTGTCCAAGCAGCTAACTACTTCCGGTCTTAGACCAAGTATTCCCTGGGCAATGACTTCAAAGCAACCGCTTAGAAGTTAGCTAAAGTTAGAAGGCATTACAACCATGTATCCTGAATGGTCAAAGAGACGTCTCAGGAAAGTAGGCTTGAACCGCTGAAGCATGGTTGCATCGTGGGATTGGACGTGCAGATAGCAGCCGTATTACCAATCTAGGAGACGAGGGTTAGCAACCCACATCTTCCGAAAACTAAATTGCGAAAATCCATAGCGTCTGTTCCATATTGGGCGGCTTCCTGGTCAGCGTTTGCCTCAGAATGAGCGGCTGAAATGTTTCCTGGCAGTAGGAATAAAATGCAGAACCTGGTGGGCTGGGCTTGCCACCCGCCACCAGTATAATGGCAGTGAATAAAATGAGAAATAAGAGAAAAAGAAACCCCCAAAATGGTGACGACCGCCGCAAACGTTTTAAGGACCCTGATTTGAGAATATGCACTTGGAATGTTAGAACTCTTTACCGACCAGGTGCCTCTATTCAACTGGCGGATGTCCTCGAAGAGTATAAGGCTGACATTACTGCTATACAGGAAATTCGGTGGACTGGATATGGATGCTCGCGGATGAGGATGTGTGACGTGTACTACAGCTGCCACGCGGAAAAGCATGAGTTTGGATGTGGATTTGTGGTCGGCAAGAGACTACGACACCTGGTCTCTAGGTTTACTCCTGTCAGTGAACGAATCGCCACCATAAGACTAAAGGCAAAATTTTTCTACATCACGCTGATATGTGCTCATGCTCCGACGGAGGAGAAAAGTGACGAGGTCAAAGACGAATTCTACGCCCAACTTGAAGAAACATATGACCGTAGCCCGGGCCATGATGTTAAAATCGTGCTGAGAGATTTTAATGCCAAAATAGGCCGGGAGAATGTCTTTAGCCCAACAGTCGGAAAATTTAGTCTGCATACTGACACATCGCCAAACGGAATCAGACTGATTGATTTCTCTGCAGCAAGGAACATGGTAATTAGCAGCACACGATTTGACCACAAAAACATTCACAAAGCAACGTGGATATCTCCTGATCAAGTAACGAGAAACCAAATTGATCACGTGGTAATCGATGGAAGGCACGCGTCTAGTGTCTTAGACGTACGAGTGATCAGAGGCGCGAACATCAACTCGGATCACCACCTCACTGCAGTGAAGGTGCGTACTAGGCTAAGCAGAGCGAAAACCCTGCGTAACCAGGCACAGAGAAAGCTGTACATCGCTAAACTGCAGACCGCGGAGATAGCCAACGCCTATTCTGACCAACTTACTCAACTACTTCTTGAAGCTCCAACTCCCGAAAATACTAGCGCGCAATGGCAACATATTGCCCACTCGATGGAAAGGACTGCGCGGTTCGTACTAGGGTATGTGAAGCCCTTTAACGATAATGCCTGGTACGATGACCAATGCCGCGATGCCACCCGGGAACAAGATGCTGCATACAGGGGCAAACTGCAACCAATGGCAACGCGAGCTGTTCATGAAAAGTATAGGGAGAAGAGGCGGGAGGCGACTCGACTCTTCAGGCGAAAAAAACGAGAGCTTAAGGAGCGGAATAATGTGTGTATTGAAGATTACAGGAACAGAGGTGAAGCCCGAAAATTCTATCAGAAGATAAAAGAAAAGGTACATGGAACAGGTCTTCCCCCCTGTAAAGACAAGGATGGTCATCTCGTTACTGACTCCGAGAGCGTACTGAGAATATATAAAGATCACTTCTGCAGCCTATTGATGTGTGAAAACTCGGCTGATGAAGACTGTGCACCAATCCGAGATGATAACATCGAGTGTCCACCTCCGAGCCAAGCTGAGATAACAACTGCCATATCCCGCCTAAAGAACAACAAGGCCGCTGGGGCTGATGGTCTTCCAGCTGAGTTGTTTAAGGCGGGTGGAGATGAGCTTGTTTTAAGCATGCAACAGCTCATAGAGAACATTTGGCTTCAGGAGAGCATGCCAGAGGATTGGAATCTCAGTGTGCTATGTCCAATCTACAAAAAAGGTGACCGTAGTGAGTGTAAAAACTATCGTGGAATTAGCCTCTTACCCATTGCGTATAAGGTCCTGTCTAGCATACTGTGTGAACGTCTAAAGCCAATTGTGGAAAACCTGATTGGACCTTATCAGTGCGGCTTTAGACCAGGCAAATCCACGACGGATCAGATATTTACACTACGGCAGATTCTTGAGAAAACCCATGAGAAGCAAATCGACACTTACCACCTCTTTGTCGATTACAAAGCTGCCTTCGATAGTCCCATCAGGCATCGACTATACGAAGCCATGTCTGAGTTCGGTATTCCTGCGAAGATAATTCGTCTCTGCCGGTGTACCCTTACGAATACCAAATCCTCTGTTCGGATTGGCAAGGATCTATCTGCACCATTCGATACGACGAGAGGTCTTAGACAGGGTGACGGTTTGTCATGTATGCTGTTCAACATAGTGATGGAGAAGGTGTTAAGGAAAGCAGCGGTTAACATGTCTGGCACCATATTTAATAAGAGCCACATGCTGCTCGCATATGCCGATGATATCGACATTATCGGTCGAACGATGCGAGAGGTAACAGCTGTTTTCACATCAGTCGAAAGGGAGTCAGCGAAAATGGGTTTGGCAGTGAATGAGGACAAGACGAAGTTAATGGTATCATCGAACAAAGTGTCCACCCGTTGGGGACGCAGCGTGAACGTTGAAAACTATTGCTTTGAGGTAATGGATGAATTTATCTACCTTGGATCTGCCATGAACAAAAACAACAGTGTCAGCTTCGAAATAAAACGGAGAATAGTGCTTGCTAACAGGTGTTACTTTGGACTACGCGAGCACTTTATAAACACCACCCTATCTCGAACTACCAAAGTCCAGCTGTACCAGGTACTAATTTTACCGGTCCTGTTGTACGCCTCTGAATCTTGGGTGCTTACACAGGCAGATGCAGCTCATCTGGCGGTGTTTGAGAGAAAAATACTCCGCAAAATATATGGACCGATTTGCGTAAACGGCGAGTTTAGGATTCGGATGAACCATGAGCTGTAAGAGTTATACCACGACATTGATGTCGTCAAGCGAATCAAAGTGCAACGATTACGCTGGCTAGGCCATGTCGTGAGAATGGATGAGGAAACTCCAGCGCGAAAGGTATTCTATCAAGACCTCGAAGGACGGCGCAAAAGAGGGAGACCGCGACTACGTTGGAAGGACCAGGTGGAGGAATCACTGACGCTGCTTGGTAGGACTGACTGGAGACGGTGAGCACAAGATCGAAGCGAATGGAAATCTTTAATCATTTCGGCCTCTGACTTAGGCACTAAGATATAAATATATATATGTGTCAAGTTGTTTTAAAGGCTAATAATAATAATAATTATGCCAATGACTTTTCGAAAAAATGGTGAAATGAAATGGTCTACTGTACACCTCTTTCAGAAACTGCAATTTGGTAGGACAATAAGAGAAAAAGCTTAATCCTTTTCGATCATCTTGGTCTTATTGCCAATTTTACATTTATTCAATTCATCTTTGAAACACAATAAAGATTATCGATATTTAATTTACAACACTTAACATTACTTTGTAAAGCCATGAAAACACACACACTACTACAGAATGAAAAAAAATTAAGGACCTTAGGGAGTAACCTAGGTCTTGTCGAGTACAACATGAATTTGTATACCAAAGATTTCTTACACTCACAAAATATTGAAATTTGAGCAAAATCGGACAAATTTGACCAAAGAGGTTTGTCTTTGTTTGTTCGCATTTTTTAGTACCGTATATAATCGAAACGGCTTGACCGATCTTTTTGAAATTTTTACAGAAAGTACCTGAGATGTCGGTGGGGAAAATAGGGTACTGTCATTTTTGATACATCAAGTAGACGTTGCCCCGCCTATTGGACCCTAGTTTTGAAACCCTATTTTGTCTGGAGGACTATTTCTCCAATCGCCTTGAAAATTTGTGTGGATGCATTTGACAGCAATGTTCGTGCACAAAAATGTTGTGCCACGCCCCATTTAAAAAAAAAACCCTTATAACAACCGTAGTAATAGTTTGAATGTCCTAAAAATTTTACAGCATCGTTCAGATATAATCAGTCTTTTTGGAACCAAGTTGGCAAAAAGGGCCATCCACACACGTCAATATTTGACTATTACATATTTGCGAGGAAAAAATCGAACATTATGTATTTACTAAGAACCTGACCTTTGACCTCTTTGGGTCAAGGGAAATAGTTGTTCGATCTAAATCAAATTTCCGTCATGTATTTTTTACACCAATTGCCACAATACATTTCGCTGCCGCCCTAATGCCCATATTTCCATAAATATTGCAATGATCAACTTTTATAGAAATATTCTATAGAAATTATTCAGATATTTTTTTTTCAAAAACGTGTAAATGTTAATCTAGAGGAATATCAAAGGGTTGTTCTAACTGTGGGTATTTAAACGTTTTTATGTCAAAAAGTGTTGTAAACAAGTCCTCAGGAAACATGTAAAATATATTGAAAGTGAGACAGGTTCGAGTACTTCACACCTTCTCTTATTAATTTTGATATAATTTCATGTCCAAAACTAAATCGACCCGGCCATATAACTAAATATTTGTTAGTCTAACCACAAGTTGTTATGTAATATAACTTTATCTCTGTACCATTTTTCGCCACCTTTTTGCCTGAAATTGACTTCTATGTGAGAAAATGTTCGTTCTTATGTTGGTAGGTTCATTCCCATTTTTATCAAGATCGCACAAATGTTTTTTTCGAAGACGATAATTGAATTTCACACTAATATAACTTATAAGAGCACTTTTCGCATATAGTCATTATAATATATCTCGCATATATTTATATTGTTAATTGCATAAAAATTTCACTTTCTTTGACCAAACAAATTAGGAGTATATAAAAAATATTCACACTTTTATAAGAAACAAATTTAAAGGCAATATGATGGAATGTATCTAAATATATAAATGACTAACTACACTTATCGCTTTTGGTATCTAAAGAAATTTACTAGATAAAAATAAGCTAGCATAAAGAATGTGAAACAAAGAAAACTAACAGTCACATAGTGTAGACACTCAACTATCCGCAACCACTTGAAAGAGATACACCAATAGATAAGATGCGAAATATGAATGAGAAATCATTAATCATGATTTTAATTAATGGTTTGACATATATATAAGTATGTATGAATATTTTTCAAAATAACATAAAATAAAATGTGAATATTATATAACTAAGTATGTACATATATACACGCTTATGTGCATACATATAACATATCATGTATGTATTTATTGTATCACAATATCACATTCAGGTAGATACAAAACAAGTTGACTTTATAAACAATTATGTGCAATGCATCATAATGGAATTTTAATATATCCACATATGTTAAATATATTGATTTTATTAAATACATTTGTCTGCACATCACTGAGTCCATTGGAGAGCAATTGCCATATGATGCCAATATAGTTAAGTTGTAATTAATGTTTTAATGGGCAGCTACGATTGACGGTTGTACACTAGCGATTACGTTAATGATATGAGCTATCATCACACACATGTGTAGTATTGCAGTATCTTTAATGAGGAGTTTCGTTTTACAGACATATTTTAAATAAATATTGTATTGTAATTTATTATTACTTATAATGCTTTGGTTAATGTTGTAAACTTTGCAACATGTTTAATTCCTAAATGGTATTAGGTACAAGGCCTCAATTAGTTTTTAAGATTAATTCGCTTTAGAAATTAGTTTTGCGAAATCATTAAAATGTTTATACGATTAAATCTTTTGAGTAGTTTTTAAAATAATGTCTGTAATGTTATAGTTTATTAAATATTTGCCATGAGACTTTTATTACAATATGGTAAATCAATTTAAAATGCAAAATATGAAAAGAAGAATATAAATAAGTTAAGAAAATTTAATGAAAAATAAAGGAAAAACGGAATAAAAGTGTTCAGCACATACCTTTTAGTTAGATAGGTTGACTAACTCACTATGTGTGGTTGGTAAGCGTAATTGACAAGGGTTGAATATGTACCTCTGTCCAGTTCTGAAGGGTTGCTCGAAAACTATTCCAATACAAAATATATCTCGATAATTGGTAGAGATATTGATAATATACACATATTTTATTTAAGCATATATATTTTAACTTGATTAACCTTAAAAAGTTGAAATATATAATTGCCCATAATAATCTACTTCGGAATCAAATTTCAAAATTTTTTCAAAAATACCCCAACTTCTACATCAAATATCTCGATGTCTATAAGAGATATGGTAAAAGCAAACACATACTATTTTAGGTCTTCACTTCAGCTATTGAACGGCTTATTACTACTAAGTCTGTATTCAAAAGAAAAATACTCAGCAGCAATAAAATGATTTGAGAACAAATTCGAACTTTAACCTCATTGTGGCACACCCTAATGCCAAACTATCGATACAAAAATTTTCACAATACATTCGTATTTTTAGAAAAAACAAATGTAAGTTGAAGCTAGATGACCATCATCGCAGTTAATACATATTTTTTTAACGAAATTCGAAAAAATGCCATACAAGGAACACCCTAATGCTTTTTGTGAACAATTAAAGGGTTGGAGTATTCCGATCATATAGGTTGTTTACAGAAGTTGTTCAGTTATACAATAAGTACGTTTTTGGTAAAGATTGCAAGTAAAAACTTTGCACAATGGCCCAAAACTCCTTAAAAACTGATTTGTTTAAAGTAGATAGTATGTTTTGAGAGCCATTTAATATCTCTAGACTTGTTCAGATTGCATGGGTTTGTTCAGAGAAGTTATTCCGTGTTATCTAAACTACAATTTCACTGAATAGAGTATGCAAAAAATCTGGATTCCCTACGACATATTCAAAATTGTGAAAAAATTATAATTTTTTTCGAAGTTTTTTGAAAAAAAAACGAGGGAAGTCTAATTTGTTTGGGAAATTTTTTTATATCAATTTCTTAAGCGGTCTGTTAGCTACAACTTTGCTTAAGAAGCGCAAGGGTAGATTAAAAACTGTACAAACTGTTAGCCAAAAACTGATGTCACCTTTTTTCAAGAGATCCAAGAGAAATCAAAAAGTTCCGAGGGCACAAAAAAAATGTTGGTAGCCAATCCAGCCAAACTGAGCTAGGGTTTTACTCAGCTCCGGTAGCAATATCGAACCTATATAGTCACGTTCGGGTGTTTTTCAAAAAGTATGATTTTGTGTCATAGTGTAATATTAATCAATTTCTAAAGTTTGCGGTACCAGATGTGTATGGGAGGTACCAGATGGGGCGTGGCTATACATCTATTTTTTTTTCCAAAACTTTATCCTGATATAGATTTAATAAGTACAGAATTTGGGTACGATTCCGTTGGGTGTATTGATATTATTAATCGAATTATAAAGTAGGCGGAATGATGTATTTGTATGAGAGTTACCAGACAGGGCGGTGCCATATAGCCCATTTGCAATACTGTAAGTAGTTTTGGGGAAATTTTAACTCGTGGAAAATTTCAAAACATTTGGTTGTGTCTTTCGATAGTTATCGTGCGCACCAGCCGGACAGCCAGAGGGACAGACATATTTTAATCGTCCTAAGAAGTCCTGAAACAAATTTGGTCTTAAGATACTTGGGGTCTAACTCGTTTCCTTTAATGCGTTACACTTTTTTATATACCCTCATCCCTAAGGGTGATGGTATAAAAAGATAAACTCTCAGAAAGTTCAGAAATTTTATGTGTGAGCTACAGGAAGAGGCTAAGCTGCGTTCACTACATTCCGTCCTTATTAAGGGTTAACCCATCCGTTAAGGTTTGCTCGAGATATCCTGCTCACCAGCCATCCAGCCAGACAGACGAACATATTTTAATCGTCCTAACAAGTCCTGAAACAAATTTGGTCTTAAGATACTTGGGGTCTAACTCGTTTCCTTTAATGCGTTACACTTTTTTTATATACCCTCATCCCTAAGGGTGATGGTATAAAAAGATAAACTCTCAGAAAGTTCAGAAATTTTATGTGTGAGCTACAGGAAAGGCTAAGCTGCGTTCACTACATTCAGTCCTTATTAAGTGTTAACCGAAAAGTTACAGTATGCTAAGTTCAAAAACATTAGTAAGCATATTTCACTATATCTTGTCTAAGGCCTCGTCTGATATAGTATGGCACGGTAAGATCTTTGCCAATATTAGCTAAAAACTCCATGTTGGTTGGGGATATTTCGCAAAGGCATTCAGATTCGAGGGAATACTAAACTCAGCTATTACTTCATGTAATTTTCGCCATATCGAACTGTTGAAGGTAGGATTATCAGGATTTGTTATATTGTAAAGTTCCGATAAGGATGGATAACGCTGGTTTAAGCTTCTGAAATTACAAACTCGACCAGACGTTATATGCGATGGGATATGTCTAATTACGCGGTAATTGGTGCACAGACTTGGATCGCATTGTGTAAACGCAGGACATAATACGCTAAAATTCCGAGCAATTATATACCAGACGACGCAAGAGATGGTGCGTGCTCGTTATCAGTTTATCATTACCGGACTTGAAAAGCTCTGCCAGACCGCTTTGTTATTTTAAGCTGTAGTATTGGTCTTCTAATCTAGTTTTACCTTGTTAGTGGACAATTTTAGCCATCGGCGATAATGGGCTTAATACAGGGTGGCTGATGAATATTACTACATTAAGACAGTGGAATAACTTCGTTCTTTATCTCTAATATTGTTGTTCTCTCGTTGATTTTATTTAAGTTTTTCGGCTTAATTAATTAGTTCGCCTTCCTGACATTCTCTTGACATTGCTATTGACTGCCATGTATGCAACATCCTGTTCTTCAGAAGCTATACGACATTCATCGTCGTACCAGGGATTGTGTGAGCGCTGCTTTTTTTTTACTGTTGCTACGGCAGTTGCCATGAAGTGTGCAATATTCTGCCACTGGGTAACTGAAACTTCAGAAGTAGCGGCGTTGTGTCGTATTTGTAGAGGTAGGCAGTGGCTATCTCTGGTGTTTACGATGTACAGCTTTCTCTGTGATTGTTTACGTTCGATTTTCGCTATGGACGATTTTGTACGCACCTTAGCTGCAATCAGGTAATGACCCGAGCCAATGTTAGCACCACGGATCACGCACACATTCATGACCCTAGATACATGCCTTTCATCGATTATCACATGATCAATTTGAGTTTTGTTGATTTGAATAGGATACTTGGATAGCCAAGTTGGTTTGTGGAAACCTTTATGCTGAAATCTTGTTCCACTCACTACCGTGGTCCTTGTTCCTGCGAAGCTAACCAGCTTAAATCCGTTGTCGGACGTTTCGGTATGCAGGCTGAATAACAGATCGATGGACCTTTCTATTTTTATACCATCACCCTTAGGGATGAAGGTATATATCATTTGATACGACCCAAAAGTGTAACATATAGAAGGAGTCACTTTAGACCCTAGGTTTCTTTGAACCAAATTCGATTCATGATTATACCATCACCCTTAGGGATGAGGGTATATATCATTTGATACGACCCAAAAGTGTAACATATAGAAGGAGTCACTTTAGACCCTAGGTTTTCTTGAACCAAATTCGATTCATGACTTTTTAAGTCGTTTGAGCCATGTCCGTCCGTCTGACTGTCTGTCTGTCTGTCCGGCAGGTTCGCACGATAACTTTCGAAAGACGTAACCAAATGTTTTGAAATTTTGCACGAGTTATTATTTCTTCAAAACTACTTACGGTATTGCAAATGGTCTACATGGCCCCGCCCCTTCTGGTACCTCCCATACAAATACATCATTCCGCCCACTTTAGAAATCGAATAAACATATCAATACACCCAACGGTATCGTACCCAAATTATGTATTTGGTAAAGCTATAACAGGATAAAGTTTTGAAGAAATAAAATTGTAAGTCTATCTATGTCTATCTATGGTACCTCCCATACACATTTGGTACCGCCCACTTTAGAAATCGATTAATATTATTAAAAGACCTAACGCCATCGTGCCCAAATTCTGTATTTGGTAAAGTTCAAGCAAGATAAAGTTTTGGAGAAAAAAATCTGGAAGTCTATACACGCCCCTTATGGGACCTCCCATACAAATGTACCTTTCCGCCCACTTTAGGGATGTAGTAATAATATCAATACACTCAACACAATCGTGCCCAAATTCTGTATTTAGTAAAGCTATAACAGGATAAAGTTATGGAGAATAAATCTGGGAGCCTAAACACACCCCTTCTCGTACCGCCCATACAAATGTACCACTCCGCTCACTTTAGAAATCGAGTAATAATATTAATATAATAGAAAATTTTTTGTTTTACTGAGGGTAAGGGTATTTGTAAGTCGGGTTGCCCGACTGAAACTTTCTAACTGGTTTTAATAACAAATCGGTTAATTGCAATAACTCAAGACTTAAACAATATCTTATAGTGGGTGATGGTATTTATCAGTCAGTTTATCTGTCTGAAATTTCTGTACTGGTTTGCATTAAAATCTCCCAGAATCATTTTAATGTCGTGATCAGGGCCTTATGTTTCCTTTAGGCGCTCGTAGAATGCATCTTTTATCCCATCGTCTTTATCTTTCGTCGAGGCATGTTCACTAAGGTGGACCCTCAATGTATGGGAGAATTGAAAACTCATCAGAGATTAGGTGAAAAATAATTTGGCAATAATATGAGCTGGGTTTGTTAGAAATTTACGAGTCGCACGCGGTTTGCAATAAGTGAACCTTAGGGTAATTTTTTTTTTCAAATTCCGAAAAAATTTGTCAATTTTTTACGATTTTCAAAAATATCAGTAAGATAAGGTTACAAAAAATAATTAACTTCAAACCGAGAGCAGCACACCTTACAATCAGTTATTTTTGGAAAAACGAACGAAAAGTTCCACTTTAATGTGCACAAATCAGCTTGGGGATTGGCCCATTCGATCACTAACAGGATTGAACCACGAGACAAGATCAAAAGATCTGAGTCTCTGGCTAATTAAAAATCTTCATCTAAATTTAGTTTTTATGGCGGCGCAATCAGCCTTGTATTTTTCGAGGACATCCTCCGGTCGGATAGCAGCACCTTCTCTATAAAGAGTCCGGGCGTCCCTGGTTCTTAAATCTTAAATCATGGACCTTATAACGTTTGTGTTGGTCGTCAAAATTTGGGGGATTCTGTTTGTTAATTTTTTTTCTTCATGTTTTCATAGACAGTATAGGACCTAAAGACGGGTGGCTAGCCCAACCAGCAGGGTTCATCGCTCAATCTTTGCCACTATAACTGATAAAAAATATCTCGAAAAAACGTTGCCCAGTTGCCACCACGATGAGGTTGTGATTCGGCTTGAGATGCAAGTTTCACTTTACATCCCCAATGGCACCCAATATATGTGACCCGGTCTATGAAAAGTTGGCTTATGACTCAAAAACAAAATTTCGAGAAATCAATAAAATTCTGTTTTTCTTTCATTTGTGCTCTTCTTTCTCTAATTTTTTATTACACTTCTAAGCAAGTTAGGACTGCTTTTCACCGTGTGAAAGAGCGTCTCAAAAACTATCCGAACCAAAAATAAGAGAAAAATATTTTTTTTAGTCATAAGCCACCTTTTCATAGACCGGGTCACATATGTCAAATCCCTAAACTTAATATCAGAATGTCACATGCATCACATATGGGCTAATTATATACAAGCGTTAAGTTATAAAAGAGATATCAACTGTTGGATATAGTTTTTGTTTTCAAGCAATTTCGACTTAGTTCGTATACGCAACCTTAGGCAATTATTTGTTACTCATACGTTAAACGTAGTTGATAAAATAAATGAAGCGGCATCTATCACAAAATATGTGTACCATTCTGGACAAGTAGCAACAACATGAATATTTGCAAACAATACTGCATAGTTAGTCTGGCTACTTAAAGCTGTACAGTTGGTATCAATATTTAATCCGAAATGTTGTCAAACTCCGTAAAAATGAGTTGACTATAAACTGCATGTGGAAAAATGTCTACAAAGCAGTACTAAGTTTTTACACGGACATTTTAAAACATTTCTAGTTACATTTTAATATGGAATAATAAATATCCCGAAACTGCGCCGAAATGTAAACAAATTTCCTGTTCGGTACAATTTTCTTCACAAATTTAAAACACAAAATCAATGTGCACTGACAACGATTTCCATAAAAACTAACTTCTGTTTATAAATGATTTCATAAATATTAAATAATGAAGGATATCTGTAAAAATATAATTTTTTAATCCCCTCCTATCCAATCTTAAAATTAAAAAAAAATGGTCGACATAAGAGTAGCTCAAGTTGATATATTCTGTAAAATGGGTGACTAGATTCAAAGTATTGTCTACTCTCCCAGATATTTAGAGAAGCGTAAAATAATTGTCTCAGCCCTATGTCAACGTCGCAAGTTTTGCCTAGATTGCTGTATATCGTAAGACGATTTAACACTTCAAGCGTAAGTTGTGTTTTCAATAACGACATACCTAGGAAACAACTTGTTACATCAGTTGTATTTCAAACTCAAAACAGCTTTGGCTTCAACTTATTCGTATATAATGAGATTACTCCCAAACGATGGTGCTACCTAGATATTTTCTCTTATCCGCGCAGTTATTATTACACGGATTTCCCCACATTGCTCAAAACAAACATCATCTTTGTATTCACACGGAAGCACATCACGTATGCAAGTACATCCTTCCTTCCGCGACTGGAGGACACAGCAAACATACAGTTACAATAACAACAAACAAACATCTTGAGAATGTTGTAAAGCTTAAATGCTCGCAAAAATCCAGCAAACAGACATCGGAGTTACTTTTAGACAAAACATAAAAGTTATGAAGAATATGACAGCCCATCTGATAGGTACTATATAGGCTTAAAGTTGAAGCACTGAGAACAAGAAATCAAAAAAGGAAATCCTTTTAAGGTAACACATGGTTGGCTGGCAAACCAACCGAGGCTAAGGCTGCAAATTAATAATTCATGAAAAAGAGGAACCAAACACAGCCACACCGACAACAACAACAACAACAACGAACAGAGACAAACCATAAAGAACACGCACATTAATTCTCGTAGAGGAAACCTAAAAGTGTTTAGTTTATGGTCGATCGGATGCGCAGCCTCCTCTCACGCAGAACACAAGCCCACTGCTGTGGAAATGCAACCCAAAAAATTGAAACAGAAAACCTTTATTACCGGCATACGCATGAGCATGCACACAAGTGGCCAGAGTAAAGAAATCTCATACACACACACACACACTCATGCACTTTCGCAAGCAATTCCAACAGATACACGAATAAAAATCCTTATCAGATGTGCAATCACAAATTAGATGCGTAGCGTTTTGAAAGCTTATTTGTAGCCGGGAACTAAGAAGGACTGAGAATGATCTTGCAAACGATCTCATTTTTTTTTCTTCGTTGCTACCAAAAGATCCTATAGATACGCCAGCGCGCACTTCATCGTCCAAATGAGCAGCAGCCACAAACCAAGATATTCGAAACTAAAACCACCGATCGTAATGATTATCACAAGAAGGCGGAATAGAATGGCAGTCAGAGCAACAACTGCAACAAGTTGTTACCATTTACAGTAAAAATGATGACGACAAAAGCGTTTTACATGATAATTGCCATGATCATCCACGATCTTGGATATGCATCACCATCATCCGTCGTTCCATGAGCGATGGTATCGCTTACAGAGCTACTGCAGTACAAACCGTTTAGAATTTCTTGATTGTTTTGTTACTAAACAAAAAACGAGCAAAAGGAAAGGAATTGCCAAGAATATGCCAGGCATGTGAACTGGTCAGTCATCACCATCAACGTTACAACATTATGAAATCGCTGGCAACAAGCGCCATCATAAGCTAGATCAGGAGACTGACTGCATTATACGAGAATTTTCTCATATCATCCATAAGCATCGGACTATGATAATGATCGTCGTCATGATCTCCGGCTAAATTCTCAAAATACGATTGCAATGATGATGATGACGACGACGATGACGATTTCACGTTCTCTAAAGATTTTCTCATATTTGAGATGCTGTTGAATGTAAGAAGGAAAATGGTAATGAAATCAAAATGGAAAACCACAACTTCATTGTTAGAGTTAAAGAAATGTTTAACTACAGGGAGGGCTACTAGCTGGCCCAGGAATAAGTGTGGAGAAGTTGAGGCTTGGAAATGAGGTTTTTGGACCGCAAAACAATCGACAAATAACACTATGCAACAAATGACGACTTTTTGAAAAATACAAAAACGGGATAGTATAGGTTCGATTCTACTATCGAAGGGTAATAAAACCCTATACTCAGTTTGGCGAGATTGGTGACCAATTTTTTTTTATGGGCCCCTAAAGATTCTCAAAATCAGTGAGCCCCATGCAAAAAGGTGTGATAAGTTTTTGTCCAACAGCTAACTCACACTTCGTGATAGCGCTAAACTGTATTCGGCAATAATGTAGCTGGGAGTTTTGCGCACTAACTTTATTAACAAATTATGTCAATAAGGTTGGTTATTCCTGCCCTTTTTCAAAAAAAATTGAAGAAGAATTTATTATTTTTTCACTTTTTTGAGCATTACTTTAAGGGAGTCCAAATTTTCCTCTAACACTGTTCGCCAAAATTGTAGCCCTGGTAAAGATAAACAACTTTCGTGATCATATAAATCCAATCTGAACGTGTCTAGGCAACCTAAATAGCTCATAAAGTTCACGTTGATACCGGTTTTTCGAACCTTTACGCACTTAAAAGCCAGTAACGTGGTTGAATATCAACCAATTTGAAGTTTCTCAGCTGTTTTATAAAGAAGAGACTACGACCTTTCCAATGGTATATATAGTTCTATTGATAACTTATCATAAATGTCTGTTTTTTGCCTCGAAATTTCAAACTTTTGTGACTTTTTCACTATTTTTTAAGTTTGACGAAGTTTGTAGCCACTATTTTATAAGGACACCTTAATGTTTACTACTTTATTCAGAAAGTGCACGCTATCACGAGTTAAACGCATATTTGTTTGTAAAAATCGGTTAACAAATAGTTAAGTTATTCATGTTTTCCGAGGGATGTCGATGTCGTGGTAAATCTGATACAGCTCATGGTTCATCCGATAACGAAACTCGCCATCGACACAGATAAGCAAATTTTTGTACTTTTCTCCTGAATACTCCCAGGATTTGCATGTCCTTTGCCGTAATCATTCACGATTCGGCATCATACAACAGAACGGGTAAAGTTAACACCTGGTATAGCTGTTTTTTAGTTTCCCGCGATAAGTGCTGCCGAAGTCCGTAAGAACTGCTATTGGCGAGCACTATTCTCCGCTTGATTTCTTGGCTGACATTATTTTTCTTGCTGGCGGAAGATCCGAGGTAGGTAAACTCATCTACTGCCTCAAAACAATAATTTTCAACGTTTACGGTGCGTTCCCATCGAGAGGACTCTTTGTTGTTCGTTGAAACTTATACCTTCGTTTTGTCCTCGTTCACCGTTAGACCCATTTTCGCTGATTCCTTCTGTATACCTGAGAAGGCTGCAGTCGCATCACGCAGTTTTCGACCGATGATGTTAACGTCATCAGTACACACGAGTAGCATGTGGCTTTTGTTGAATATCGTGCAACTCGTGTTTACTTCAGCTTCCTCATTATCATCACCATCACTATGATGAAGAGGTCACACGATAGGTTATCGCCTTGTTTTCTGACGTATCGGGCTGTGGAAGGTGCGTGATGGTGCGTGTCGATCTGTTTTCTTGGGTCTTTTCCAGGATTTGCCGAAGTGTGAGCTTATATGCGATGGGAAAAGGCTGATCCCGCGGTAGTTGAAGCACACACTTGGATCACCTTTTTTCAGCACAGGACATAATACGCATAGATTGCAATCGTCGGGCATGCACTCTTTAAGCCAAACCGTTATCAGCTCCCCAACACTGGACTTGAAGAGCTCTGCCGGAAGTCCATCGGCACCGGCTGCTTTATTATTATTCAGCCGCGATATTGCTCTTCTTACTTCGGCTTGACTTGGTAATGGGCAATCTAAGCCGTCGTCGGCAATTGGCGTGATACTTTCACGTGCGATGCCTTCTGGAACCAGCAGTTGCTGGAAGTGTTCTCTCCATATATACAGCACACTCTGCGTATATGTGACCAAATTTCCACCCTTATCCTTACAAGAGGGGAGCCCATTACCAGTCTTATGATTTTATTTTCTGTTTAAATTTTCGGGCCTCACCTCTATCCCTGTATCGCTCTATATCCTCGTTCTCCCGTTCCTTGATCCGACGTTTTTTTTCGCTTAAATAGTTGTCTCGCCTGTTTTACTGTCTCCTTGTCCCGGGTTACAATTGGTTGCAGCGTTGCTTTATAAGCGGCATCCTGTTCCTCAGACGCTGTGCGACATTCGTCATCGTACCAGGATTCGTTTAAGCGCCGTTTTTCATATCCTAGCACTGTTGTTGTGGCGGTTGTCATGGAATGTACAATATGCTGCCACTGTGTATCGGGAACGTCAGAAGTAGAGGCGTTGTGTCGTAGCAATTGGAAGAGCTGGTTGGAGTAGGCAGTGGCTATCTCTGGAGTTTGCCGCTTCGCAATGTCCAGTTTTCTTTGTGTTTGGTTACGTGCGTTTTTCGCTTTGCTCAATCTTGTGCGTACCTTGGCTGCAACCAGGTTATGATCCGAGCCAATATTAGCACCACAGATCACACGCACGTCCATGACACTAGATGCATGCCTGCCATCAATTACCATATGATCAATTTGATTTTTGGTGTCTTGATCGGGGGATAGCCAAATTGCCTTATGGATATCTTTGTGCTAGAATTTGGTTCCACTCACTACCATGTGTCTTCCAGCTGCTAAGCTATCCAGCCTAATTCCAATGTCTGTCGTATCGGTATGCAGGCTGAATTTACTGATCTATGGACCACGAACATCTTCCCTTACTATTTTCGTGGCCAGGGCAGCGGTCGTATGTTTCTGCTAGGCGCTCATAAAATGCATCCTTAATCTCATCGTCTTTATCTTCCGTCGAGGCATGAGCACAAATCAGCGTGATGAAGAAATATTTCGCCTTGATGCAAATTGCGGCTATTCGATCACTAACAGTATTGAATCGCGAGGCAAGACGTCTGAGTCTCTCGCCAACTTTAAATCCACATCCAAATTCGCGCTTTTCGGCATGGCAGCTGTAATAGATGTCGCAATTTTTACGTCGCGAGCATCCTTGTCCTGTCCATCTCATCTCCTGGATGGTGGTGATGTCAGCCTTATATTTTTTTAGATTATCCATCAGTCGGTTAGTGCCACCTTCTCAATAGAGAGTCCGGACGTTTCAGGTGCATATGCTTAAATCATGGTCCTTATTTCGTTTTTATTTAGAGGCTGCATACCTACATACCTACAGCATACCTACAGAAACACAACCTCATTTTTAGAAATTACATTTTTGAAAATATGTGGGCGTGGCAAAGGACCGAAATATTTGAAAAATTACGGTTATTGGTAATTTTAAGCTGCGGTAACTATGGAATGACTCAACCGATTTGAAAGATCTTGCCATTAGAAAGCTATATAAGTCAGCTTTCGATAACATACACTGTAAATATTACACTGAAAATTTTTTTTGCCAAAAAGAAAAGTTTAAACTTGGAAAACACTTCGAAGATAAAGTCTTTTTTTTCCTTATTTTTTTTTTAAATTTTTAAGTAAATGCACCTCATCAGCTTATTCATGTGTTCTACAAATTCCTTGACAAAAAGCAGTAATAAAGTTTCAGTCGGGCAACCCGACTTACATCTACCCTTACTCTCAATAAAATATAAAATTTTCTATTATATTGATATTATGACTCGATTTCTAAAGTGGGCGGAGTGGTACACTTGTATGGAAGGTACCAGAAGGGGTGTGTCTAGACTTCCACTTTTTTTTTCAAAAATGCATCCTGCTATAGCTTTACTAAATACAGCGTTGGGTGTATTGATATTATTACTCGATTTCTAAAGTGGGCGGATACCGTAAGTAGTTTTGGGGAAATATTAACTCGTGCAAAATTTCAAAACATTTGGTTCCGTCTTTCGAAAGTAATCGTGCGCACCAGCCGCACAGCCAGACAGACGTATATGGCTCAAACGATTTTAAAAATCATGAATCGAATTTGGTTCAAAGAAACCTGGGGTCTAAAGTGACTCCTTCAAACGGCGAAAGACCTTTATCATTGGGTTTCACAAACTTGTAAGACCTCCATAGAAGTTGCGTATGCAGACGCTGACGACTACAACAAAACAAAAGAATAGCTATTTTTAAGGTATTAAAATGCTTATACTATTACAGGAACTCAAAGCTTCCATTCTTTTATACCTTTAGATGAAACTTCACTAAATGTTAGCAAATATTCCGAAAGTCAACAGTATTTCTTGCGCAAAATTTATCAAGGTTAAGTCCATATTTTGGGAAAAATTTATAATACGATTCTTGTTCTGATCTATTAAAATTACCTAAAAAATCTGTATAACTTCCAAAGTTAAGCTACTTTATTCATTTTGTCACACAAATATATCAAAATATAAGGAAGTTACCAAAAGATGCATTTACTTAAAATTTTTTTTAAAAAAAAATAAGAAAAACCCCATTTTAGTTTTTGGATATGTTGTATTAAACTATTAAATAGACCTATCTAAAAATATTTTTTTTGGAAAAAAAGACTTGATCTTCGAAGTGTTTTCCAAGTTTAAACTTTTATTTTTGGCACAAAATTTTTTTCAGTGTAATATACAATTTTTAAAGTGTATGTTTTCGAAAGCTGACTTATATACCTTTCTAATGGCACCAAGATTTTTTTAATTCGGTTGAGTCATTCTATAGTTACTGCAGCTTAAAAGTACCTATTACCGTCATTTTTCAAATATTTCGATACCTTGCCACGCCCACATATTTTCAAAAATGCAATTTCTAAGAATGATGTTATGTTTCTATAGGTAAAATCTAGCTGTATGCAAAATATCATTAAAATCTGAGAGGGTCGGGTTCAATGAATATCGGTTTTGATATGAAATTCATCATATATATTATTTCGTTTGCGGAGGTCGTCAACATTTGGTGGGTTCCGTTTGTTACTTTTTCTTTGTCGTGTTTTCATAGCCAGTAAAGGACCTGAAGGCGGGTGGCTAACCAACCGACCAACCATCAGGGTTCGTCGCTCACTATCAGCCGGTATTCATGAAAAAAAATATCACGTTTCCCAGTGATCCCAATGGATTAAAAGATAACCGGATTAGCAGATCACACTTGTCCCATATATAATATAATCCTTTTTTTTGACTAAACTGCAGTATTCACAACGCTATGATCGCTTAAAATTTCCCTACATGTTCCGTTTGCTTTCGACTACATTTGCTTCACACTTTGATTGACGCTTATCGTTCATATGAAATTAATATGTTTTTTTTTGTACAATATGTAGTTTTGTTGTTGTTGTTGTTGTAAAATGCATTCCACTTAAAAGCTCATCTATTTAATGTAGTTAAACAATTAAATTATTACAAGCTACAGTTGTTGTTTGGTGTTTGTTGTTTTTTTTTGCTAATTCCCAGCTCACAAAATTATAGGCTGTAATTGAATTATTTGTATTTTGCGCCAAAAAGCAACTTAACAGTAAATACTTTTAACTCAGTTTTGCTCATTTAATTCACGTTTATTAACTGTTTATCCAAAGCAATTAAATTAATGCCGTTTCTTTAACATATTATTTATTACAGTGCAGTGGTGGTATTTAATCATTATTTTTTTTTTTGTTTTTAATGAATTTGTTAAATTATATCTTTCTCTACACTGCCACTGCCACTGCCACTGACACAGCCACTCAAGTGGTGTCTGTCGAGGGGTATATCTTTAAGTGGTGCTATAAGAAGATCATCCATCTACTTGTTATTGGAACTTTTGTGGCATATCTCGTTACGTTGTATCAACAACAATAACAACAACACAACAACAGCAACCGTGAATAAGTTGCCAAGATATTGGCTGTTTAACAGCAATAAAAACTGCAGAGAAAAAAACAAACTCTTTTTTATTTATACATTTTCATTAACATTATAATTTGTTGTGTTTTACGGCAATTAGTTTAATGTTTATGTTAGCGTTGAAAATGTATGTAATAAACAAAACACACACACATAATACAAAATACAAATAAGAAAATAAAAATTAACTGAAATGCAAAAAAATAAAAAATTGTATACCTATGTTTGCGGTGGTTAACATAAGTAGAAAATCCCGTAGATACCATTAGGACTTTTTTTCCACATTACCAAAATATCAAAAATGCCAGCTTACTAAATAAGCAAACAAAGTTAAGCAATGCCATGCATTGTTTATACTTATAAAGGACATTCAAATCCTTGAAATGATGTTATTACTCAAGATATTGTTTAGTAAAGTAAAAGAAATGTATGTGATAGTTAATGAAACATAAATATACAATAAGCACGAAAACACATCAATTATCCGTTTTTACTGTGCTTGCAATAAAACAACTCGACCGCACTAATAGTACCATCATACAAAATAAACCTCACATCCTCACCAATAAACGTACATACACACACATAACTCCTTCGCAATCATGATTATAATTAACTCAAATCAAAAATGCAATTCAATAATTGACAATAGTCAACGCCTCCCGAGATAAAAGGCACACAGACACACACACACCACTGCAACGAATATTCCCAACTATTGAAATGCTTAAGTCTGAGCGCCCACCGGTTGCTCTTTCAGGAAATAAAGGTGTAGAATCCATATATACAAAAAAAAAATACCAACAAACCGAGAAGAGAGATATGTAATCTTTTGTATATCTGAAATGTTTTATATTTTTTTGTACTTGGGACAACAAATATACATAAAAAAATTGGAATTGACAATGATACCTCGTTGCAGTGTATCTTAGGAATCAACTCACATACATATTATGCGCCTGGGATTGGAGAAGAAGAATAAACCAATAAAAACTCACTGCAATCGATTCACATACGGTACAAGAATGAAAAAAATAAACTGAATTAAAATAACATAAATCATAAATTCATAAGCGTAAAGTTGACAGCGCCGCCGCAACCACCAAAAAAAAGGCAGCTAAACAGAGGACAGACAGATATCTTTCGTTTTTGTACAGATGTGTGCGAAAACTTTTTAAGGAAGAAGCGACAACCTAAGACAGGGATGGAAAGTATTAATTTAAATTAATAATAACTTTGCATATATGGAATTATTGTTAATGGAATATATGAATAATATAGGTTAGGTTAGGCTTAGGACATAACACTACACACGATGATCTGTTGATGCAGTGTGATTGTCCGATAAAGAAAGATAAAGATAATAGCGATAGAAAGTTTTAGGTATAGATATTAAAGGAAGAGAAGATAGTAGAGAATCGCTACAAAATATACCTAATTCAATCATTTTGACCCAGTTAACCATGGAAGGCACCGCATGAAGCCTATTAAGTTACTTACTCCGACTAAGAAGAGCGTCTCTAGACTCCTATATATAACCTTCGCCTAAGTATCTTAACCTAACACGGGCTAGAGCGGGACACCTACAAATACTATTTTCCATCGATACTGTCCATTAAAACGAGCAGAAAGGGAATGGAAGGATAGAGGGGATAGATAGAGAAAGAAAAGGAAATCGTGGGAACCCCCAATCATTGTCTTGGTCTAGTTAACCATAGGTTGCATCGTATAAAACCTATTAAGTTGCTTACTTCGCCAGAGGAGAGATACTCTAGATCATCGATATACCTAGTATCTCAACCTCCTACGGGCTAGAGCGGGACAGCTTCAAAGATGATGTTCCATCGTTTCAGACACCTTCTGTTTCGCACACACACACACGGCAGTAATCCGGTAAGGACTATCCCATTTTTCAGCTAAATGCCGGATATTCCATTGGCTAGTCTCAAGACTATGTAGCTAACCAAGTATTCCCCGATCGGGATCTGCCATATTCGGACCACAGCTATCTTCAGTCGGTTCTGGAGATACAACGTATGCACCAGAGAACGACAAGGGTACACCCCCTTACAATAAGTGTACCCGAATCATTTGTGCGTTTACGACATTTAGAGTGAGATCGGCACTCTAAAATAAGGGTTGTTGCCTTGTACTGATAATTTCGAACATGCTCATACACACAATCGCAAACCGATTTTTTGCTCTTTTTCTGCATGTATACATGAGTTAAGGCCGATCAAAATTCTAAAGCAAAAGGAATGAGCGAAACTGAGAGCACAACACTTGAGACAAACAATATGTGAGAGACATGTGTGTTGTTGTTATTCTTGCATTAGCTTCATACATGCATACATATTTGTTTTTGAATACCCAGCTATCATTTGGACGTTTGTTTGACGATCACGATTGTTATTCGCGACTGGATTTCCAATCGTCACCACGATTGTCGGAGCAGAAATCATAACTGTATAACATGAGCGTTTCGCTCACAGCGCATTATTGCGCATTGCTTTTTGTGATCTATCGTTGCTTTTCGTACATTTGCTTTGAGTGCACTGCGCCGTTCACTTATCTACGCAAAATTTTTGGGTGTCTGGTGAAATAGAATCGATGCTTACTGTTTGAATGAGTGACGAAATGCGAAAACACGAAACACGGAAAGCGATTTGTGCGTTTGGGTGTGTTATTCTTTTCTTGCTGTTTGTGAGTGCGACAAGCACTCCAAATTTATAAGTGTGATTCGGGTGCCAAAAAGTGACACCCTTGACGTTCTCTGGTATGCACATCCAGCCCTCCACTAAGCCAAAACGGTAACAAATGGGCGGGTAAACACCTATCAGAGAGTCATGATCAGGTATAATACAGCCACCTCCAGTCAAAAAGTCTTCTGTTTTGTTCCTAGAGACATCGCAATGTTCCGGGACTCAACAAATGCTGACATCGATAGGCTATAAGTCCACTCTGTGATTTACACCATGTAGAATTGATCGACTTGCAGCTTGGCTATCCACACAGAGGGTTATCCACCTGCCAGTTTTGATTCGGTATCCCATAATAGCCTCAGCGGTTTTCTGAGCTTAAAAAACACTGCAGCCTTAAATAATGGCTTATGTTGTTGTTGTTGTAGCAGCTGGTGGTAGCTGGGGTGATAATTCTTTATACCGATTTTCAATTTATCGGCACTCGAACGGGCGTGTAATCCGATTATCATACGATCAGTGTTGGCAACTCTGTTTCGTTCCTTTGTAGATAACAAGGTTTGTGTCAAGGATTGTTAGGTGTTGTTGTTGTGAGTTTTAACCGCCAAATTCCAACAAAGAAGGCGCCAGCAGGCTTGGTGATTTATTTGCCATGTTAATAAATCATTTTCCTTTCTCCTTGATCCTTGCGCAATCAGGATTTTTGTAGTGGAAGCATCTAGGATGAGTTTTGTTGGCTGGAGAACTCGAAAGTATTAGAAAAGTAATTTTTCATCGATGTTGATTTGGCCAGTGCCCTGGCCGGGAATCGAACCCGGCACTTTCGGATTGCTAGTCTACGTCGCTTCGCTGTATACATGAGCTGCTGTGCCATGTTCCATCTTTGATCCGTTAATAAAGACAGAAATGGAGTCAACATAAGGAATCCAGTCGTCCGGTCGTGATAAAGAAAATTCCTTTTTTTCACATTATTGGAAGCCCCTTCTATATCAAGGAAGGCAGTTAAAGTGAGACAACTGAATTTAGATTGCTTTCAAGTCACGAAAAGTGCTGTCGACAGATCTTCCAGCGATGTATGCATGTTGAGAGGTCTCAAAATGTAAGGGCTTAAATACATCCTTACATATTTACATATCAATCAATCTCTTCAAAACTTTAAGCAAAAGGGAAGAGAGGCATATTGGTCTGCAGTCCTCAGGGGAGGCATGAATGGGCTTACCCGCATTGGGTATAAAAACCACCTTAACCTTCATCCATTTCTCTGGAACACAACATAGCCGGTTACAAGCAAACGAAGTTATCCACCAAAATCGGAGTTATGTCATGCACAGAGACGTGCACCATGATTGGTTATTTACCATCCGGTCCAGGGGATTTGTAGGGTTCAATGGTACTTATGGCCCACTTCAGCTTTTCCTCATCCACCATATTATCCACAAAAACTAAGTCCATAAAGTTGATCAACGTGGGCAGGCTATTGTCCGCATCTAAACTGTCCGAGAAATGTGCATCCATTAGAAGCTCTAGTGTTTCAGCGCTAGACTCGGTCTAGAACTCATCTGTCCTACGAATGAAGCGTTCTTAGACAGAACCCCTCCGAATCGGGCGGCTTCATTGAAACCGAGAATAGTGTCACAGTGATTATTCCACGTAGCTCTCTGAATTTTTGAATTCTTAATGTATCTTTTAAAACTGTTGAAACTGGATCTAAAGGCGTTTCAGTCCGTCTCAAATCCTGTTCTCTTTGCTTTGCTGAGAGGTCTTCAGGTAGCTTTGCGCAGGGTTTACAGCTGGTTATTCCAACACATTCGATGCGATCTCTTGCCCGAGTAAGTAAGAGGGCAAGATTGCAAATGTTGAGAGCTTTAGTCAGGGAATCTACTTTCCTATTAACCTCATCAATTGAACTACAGATTCTCTTCACTGCAGCAGCAATTTAGGACCCTGAACTCAATTAGCTCTTTGCAAATTCCTTTATGCCTTTTGACAGCATCCCTTTTATTATTACTAAATGTCGTGGTATTCGACACCTTTAAGTTCATACTAAATAATTAAATTAAGGCATTCAAAGACCAGATCACACTCTTTAGACGCCGCATACTTTATGAGCTGGTTGGTAGATTCACCTCTCATATAGAAGGCAGCATCAATTCCGACGTGATTGTCCGCCACACCATACCATCGTCATATCACCGGAGAAAGATTTATATTAAGTCCCTTGCTAGCTAAAATATAGGTTCTTACCCTTTTAGATTTGTTCGTCACAAACAGGTTGTAGCTGTCGTCTTCCAAACGCCTCCAGGTTTATTACACTAGAGCAGTTGTAGGCATAACCTAACAAACGCACAGAACAATATTGTGTGATTGTTTGCGGTCGCACAAGAACCTTCAGCGCTGTCGAATTGTACACGAAGAAAATGTTGTGCTCTCCCAAAAATCGTTGAACTTCAAAATAAAAATTAATTTCCCTTTACATCCCATGAAACGGCACCTACTTGTTTATCGCCGAATGCGAACGTCACTGTTTGAGAAGCTTTTACTAGACATGCCGATTATCGACACTTATACTGCGAAGTTGCTGTCGACAAAATCGAGGGGGCCGGCAATGAAAGAAAAATTTAGATGACTATAGCTGGGAATCGAAACACGGATCTCCCGCATTGTAGTCGCATGTTCTAACCACTATGCCACGGCCGGTCTCAACAAATTGTGTCTTTCTTTTGTTCATGTGTTTGTTTTGGTGTTGAATGCTTAACAAGCGTTTGTGGTGTAGGTTTCATAACACTCAAGCGGAGACTGACTGTTTTGAATCAAACAAAATATTCGAGTTTGTGTGAATTGCCGATCGTGTTTGTGTGGAACAACGATTTTTGCGACCTCGCGAGTCTGTGGTATGCCTATTACTGGACTAGAGTTACTTCCGCACTATGGCTCTTGAGTGTTGTAAAGAGCTTTACCGCAGTAGCTACAAAACTCGGCACCACTCGTTGCCCCTTTGTTCGGTATCTTACTGGTGATGGAGTGATTATGGAACCTCGCGATCCCCAATCCAATTCGCATACTTCCTTCTGGCGCAACAAGTAGGGACAAATTAATTACTAGCTAGAGATCCATTCCTCCATCCTCAAAACATGGCACCGAGGAGGTCAATGGCGAGCTTAACCGTCTCAATGTATGGTGGAAGCATAGTTTTTGGGATGAATTCCAGTCTTCAAACTTCACCAAAATGATTTACCGTGCTTTTGAGAAGACGCTTAGTTTGTCTTCTCATTTTCACAATTAATAGTTTTTACTTCCTTCGATCAGTCTACAAGAAGCTGACTTGCTCTCTGTGCTCACACTGGGATCGCCCATGCACAGGAGTCAACTTCTTCTCAAGTGCTGTCTAGTTGACTGTTTAACATTCCCGTCAGAATCAGCCCTGTCCACAACAGCCACCTGAAAAAAAGGTTTGATTCCCGGGCTTATTTGTTTATTTGGTCGCTGCGCGAGGATACGTCACCTGCTAAAGGGATCGCTCGGCTTCTTATTCTTTACCGTATTTGAAGGTGATGACCTCACGTTAATAACAGCAGCAGTTTCGGCTCCAGTTGAGGAACCGTAGACTTAATGGCCGCAGCTGTTCCATCACCGCGGCATTGATGAGCGGTTTCACAAGGCATAGTAGCTACTAGAAAAACTGATGGGATAAGCTCCTTAGCGGATAAGCTCACTAAGGAACATGTCGAAAGGGTATTTCTTCTGAAACTTCATGACGTGTTTGTTATGTTTCTCAATAAGGTTGATTTCTTTCTCAGAGAGCAGACCGCTTCCTTTATCTGTCAGTTATGTCGCCTCCTTTTGTCTCACCCCCCTTCCCTATATCGAATTTTACATCACCTCTCAGAATGTCCTGATTAGTTGTCGCCGGATTTGTATAGTTCGTGTGGGAGACAGTGCAATTTCGGCGGTATCAGTTTTTGTGTCACAGTTTGATCCAGATTCCCTTAGAATTTTGGTGGTGTCTAATAGAAAAAACTCGATGATCGTATTCACCATGTTCTCTTCTGGCAGGGAAGAAACCAGGATGGTTCTAATAACATACTGCATCTCAAATTTGAAGATGATAATTGGCAATATAAGGTCGGAAGGTCGATAAAGTAAACTTTATGTTGTGCCAAGTGCACAAAACCGTATTTCAGAGAATGCAGATTTTTGTGCACAGTAGCCAAATACTGTTAAATTTTTTACATAATAAGAGAAATTGTCGCGGAGGGAGTCATTCCCTGATGAATTACCAAAAATATAGCAATAAGATGAATGCGTGAAAACAGATATGTGTGAACTGTAAACAACCATTGAATAAATCATAATTTTTGTTGTTAATTCTCTATTTGGATTTATTTGAATTCCAACCTCATTGCACCATATAAACATTATACAGTGCACACTTTCAACAACAAATCCAAGTTCTTTGTACTTAAAAATCTTGTACTACAATGAATACGTCATCATCTTAATGATGACTTCCTCTATAGTCTGGCTGTCAGATAAACAACAACCAGTAGCCCAGTGCGTTCGTTACATGTAATGTTTTAAGGCAATCATTAGGCATTTTAATGCAAAAGCAGAAGCCGAAGCTTCAGCACTCGCTTGTAAAGCCCTTAAGCTTTACAAGGTTGGTGGGGGACCAAAAGAAACAACGCATGAAAAGTAGCAGGCAGGAATAACAAAAGAGGAGTTACCACCATAGATACTATGGCCATATCATTATAATTATTGCTAACAAAATAAAAAAGCAAAAAAGAAAAGAAAAAAAAAACAACTTTTAAAGAGTTTAAATGGTATAGTGGGAAACGAATAACATGTAGAACAACGTCAAAGCCTGCAATTAGACGCCATTGAAATTGAACAGTGCGTATGTAAGTATTCGCACGTACTACACATGTATATGGGGGGCACCCTTCCGCAGGGCCGTTTGATACCGTCAATGGTGATGGATTCAAAGAAAAAAAAAGACGAACATTGCTCCCATTCACCACTCTACGATGCAGCAGCAACAACCATTCATCGACTGGCCCAATAACGATTGAGCCAATCATGATATGCGTAACAAAGTCTGGAGTGGGCAAACTCACGCACATGGGGGAACAAAATGTAAATAAAAGAAAAGTTATTGATTTCCTGTCATGGTATATTTAGTACACAAGTACCGAGTACGAAAGTTGGCCATTGTATTGGGAAAATGGTAAATGCGGGGTGGGTAAGGTATATTTTCATCTATATTGCTAATAATTTTAAATATTCTTACAAGTCGAATTAGTAATTCCCATACGTCTGGTAGTCGAGAGACAACCATGACATCAAATCGCCAATGCGGACGGGATAGGGTTGCGCTCGTCAAAAGAACTGTGGTTTCTTTACTAGCTGTCATGCAGAAACAGCAGAATTTAGGTGCGGATTCGTAGTCGGCAAGAGACTTAGAAGACTTATTTCGCGGTTTAACCCTGTAAGTGACCGAATAGACACTATCTGCATCAATGTGAAATATTTTTAAATGACGCTGATATGTCTTCACGACCCAACGGAAGACAAAGTCGAGGACATTCAAGATGCATTATATGAGCGCCTGGAGGAAATATATGACCGTTGCTCTGGCTATGTCCTTAAAATTGT
This sequence comes from Muscina levida, assembly GCA_964034835.1. NCBI lineage: Eukaryota > Metazoa > Arthropoda > Insecta > Diptera > Muscidae > Muscina > Muscina levida. Next base: position 70,822,538 of record OZ035883.1, read on the forward strand.
TCGGGCAAATTTTAATGTTTAAAATAGGAATGGAAGATGCTCTTGGTTTAGCAGTCGGAAAATAATGTTTACACAACAACACTCCCGATAACGGGTACAGACTGGTTGGCTTAACATACACGGTGTAACATATGATTTTGGGACTTAATTCTGAGAACTGCACGTGAAAGTAGCCACAAAAAAAGAAGTTTTGCATCATTCGTTTTGTCAAGTTAAATGCGATAATATTTTAATATCGATTTGAATTTAGTGAGTATCGTATAGGGAAATTTGTTACGAAATTGTAATTCTTAACTTTTGTTTCAGCTAAATCGGGCTAGTGGTTCTCGAGTTATGTCAAACAAAAGAGCCTAAAACGTGAAAAATTCCCTAGACGATACTTACTAACTTCAAATCGTTCTAAGATTTTAATGGCATGTAACTTGACTAAACGAATTATTTGAATTTTTTTCTTTTTGGGGCTACTTGGGGCTACGTGCAGTTCTTAGAATTGAGTCCCATCCCAAATCAATGAGCTGAATAACTTTGTACTGTGATAGGCAAAGAACATGGTAGTGAGTGAAACCAGATTCCCGCATCAAAGCAACATGAATATCCCCTGATAAAAAACACAAGAAATCAATTTGATCACGTGGTAATCGATGGAAGGCATGTCTTAAGCTTTATGGATGTGCTTATTATGTGCGTTACATATATGGGCTCGTATCACCACCTAGTTGCAGCCAAGGTACTGACGAGATTAAGTAGTGATTAAAACGTTCGTAACCAAAAGGAGGTTGACATCGGAAACATGCATACAACCAATGTAGCCAATGCCTACTCCAACCAAATCTCTCAATTACTTCAAACTAAAACCCCCTATTTTGAAGTTCCCGACATACAGTGGTAATTCATTGCGCATTCTATGACCACTGGCCAAACGGCCGTACTGGGACATAAAAACCACGCTCAGATAAGTCATTGTACGATGAAGAATGTTGCGTTTTGTCGGAAGGAATTGAATGATGCTTACAAGCAGGGCTGCCAATTTTGACGATTTATCGGCATTTTGACGATTTTTCACTAAAAAAAATGAAAAATGCCGATTTGCCGATTTTTGCCTCAGAAATGACGATATTTTATCGATCAACAGAATTTTTTCTAAAGCAATATAAACATAAAGATTTAATACGGCGCCAACTTACGAATATAAGAAATTGACGGCTTAAAATCATTAAGACAATCGGCAGCACGCCGACACCGTTTTCAATGGCTTAGGTAATAACATTCTTCTTCAACGTCATTCTGTGTATTAAAACTTATTCATCCCGAAAGAGTAATGATGAAAATAAATAATTTATATTTTAAAAGAATTTCCCACTTTTATTTCAGAAATGAAAAGACCAGAGTTTAGGGATCAGAGTTTAGGGAGAATTTTGGAAATATTGAAATAAATTTGATAAGTTTTTTGGAAAGAAGAAATTAAACGTGGCAATTCCACTGTCGCATTTCCAGTTTTGTCTAAATCCGTACAAACAATCATGGCTCTTCCACGCTCCACGGCAAATGTGGAATGAATATTTAGTCAGGTAAACCTTAACAAAACTAAAATTAGAATCGCGCTTGAGAATGACTCATTGGGAGGAATTCTTTATTCAAAAGATTACCTAAAATTTAATAACTCAAATGGTTTTAATACAAAAATTGATAATGACTTACTCAGAATGTGTAATAGAACCATGTACTAATTGTAAGACAATCATACGTAAATCTTTATGATCTCACTAATGATACAATTTTTATTTTTAAACACAAATTTGATATATTATGTACATGATGCATAACATTACCTTAGAAAAGCAAATATATTTTTTTTTTAGAAAAATTAACTTGTTATGCTTTTTTCAGTGAATTAGTTATATTTATTTTCTGTTTTTTATATGAAATAAATATTTTTGTTTTGTTTTTGATCCAAAAATATGTTATATTTTATAGTTATTTGCATTGCCCTTTTTTTTTGCCGATTTTTAAAATGCAAGTGCCGATTATGACGATTTTTTTTTGAAAAAAAGTGACGTTATTTCTTGAAATATTGTTGGCAGCCCTGCTTACAAGGCAAATCTGCAGCCAATGAAAAACGCTTGCTGTGAGGAATCGATATGAAGAGAAGAGAAGAAAGACGAAACGTTGCACGGCTTAAAATTACTTAATAAAGCTGCTGGAGCTGATGGACTGCAGGCAGAGCTTTTTAAGGCCGGCGGCAAAGTACATACAAGGAATGCATGCCTCATAATTGGAATCTGAGTGTTCTATGTCCTGTGGTTAAGAAAGGCGATCCCACAGTGAGTTTTAACTATCGAGGGATCACACTTTTACCCTTCGAAAACAATATCTTTTCTAGTGTGTTATGTAAAAGACCAAAGGCCATCTTAATGAACAGGATTGAACCTTATCAGTGTGGATGTATCCCTGGTAAATCCACGACCAACGACAAATCCTAAAGAAGACCCAAGAAATGTAAATTGACTCCTACCATCTGTGTATCGATCTTCAGCGGAAATGGACAAATGAGGACAAAACGAACAGGGAGTCTACTCGATTAGGACGCTGCCTCTGTAAACGTTAATTGTCAACTTTGCAGTGTTTAATTATTTTGTCTATCTTGGCAACGCCGTAAACTAAAATTATATTGCAAGTCTGGAAATAAAGAGTTAAGTATTGATCGCAAATCGCTGCTACAATGCACTAAACACTCGATTTAATGACAAAGCCCTCTCCCGATGCGCGAATATCCCTCACTATCGGATACAGATCCTACCTGTCTTATTGTACAGTGCAGAATCCTGGGTAATGACACAAGCGGATCAATCTATTCTGGCAGTCTTAGAGAGAAAAATACTTTGCAAAATATTTGGATTCATCATCCACTGAACCATGAGCTGTATAACTACATGTACGTGAATAAGCGCCGAATGCGCTGACTGGGACATATTGAACGAATAGATGAAAATGACGCAGCAGGGGACGACCAAAACTTCGTTTGATAGACTGAGGAAAGAGCTGTTATCCGAACTTGGTGTGACAAACTATCTACAGAGGGCAAATGTCCGAAGCACTTGGAATTATTTTCTACGTTCGGCTACTGATAGCGGAGAGAGACTCCAGGTCTTCTATATAACAATTCCCAGAGTGCCTGAGCCTCCTACGGGCTAGATCGGGACAGTTATAAAGAAGATGTTCCATCGTCTCGGACTCCTTCTCGTCCTCACACACAGTAGTCCGGTATGGATCTATCCCATTAGCCAGTCAGGTGATAAATGGCTTGTTAGAATTCCACAGGCCAGAGTCGGGGAATTGAAACAGAGGATTAATACATCTTATATATAGCCATGAGGCTATGTTGTAATGCAAAGTACTTTCATTCTTCCATGCCCATAGTGGCCAATCAAGGCCGCCGAATATGCTAGTAATAAATATTTTTTATTATTTGTTATTACACAGGACAACAATTTTTTCGCAAACCAGATTTCAAAAAACTTTTTCCATAGATATTGACATCCTAAATACGAAAATGATTTTTAAAACACTTTCTTAGGTGCATAATTTTTTCCGACTCCACAAAAAAAAAATTCAGACAGATGATGTAACATATTAAGGTATTAGTCTTTTCAAATCAAAAGCACACCAATTAGCCTACTTGTAAATACAAAATTGTATTTTATCAGAAGTTTAAAACTGCATTATTTTGGTATATATGCAAAAAAATTGCATGGCGACCTTTACCGATTTGGCTTATTTTTTACAGACGACTTTCTTAAAGCTTTTCCAGGCTATATGTTGGGTTTTGTTCTAATCGGACAATAATTATGAGCAGGACACCGAGTTAATGTGTGAAAATAGTGCCTCCACATATTTACTTGCAGTTGGGCCAAACAAAATTTTTTGTCTTAGTTTTTCTTAAAAAAAAAACTTAATTTCCCTTTGCACCCCATGAATGAGGTATGGGATAGCTTCTCGCGTTGTTGTGAATTAACACGCTTTCTATTGTTAGATTCACAACTAACGGCACCTACTTGTTTATCGACGAATGCGAACGTCACTGTTTGAGAAGCTCTTACTAGACACGACGATTGAATCGACGCTTAATACTGCGAAGTTGCTGTCAACAACATTCGAGGGGAGCAGACAATGAAAGAAAATTTTATTTATTTTTTTTCTTTTAAGATGACTGGAGCCAGGTTTGAACCTGCGATCTCCCGCATGGTAGTCGCGTGTTCTAATCACTATGCCACGGCCGTTTAATTTTTAACATATTTTCACATTAATTGAGGTCAGTTCGTAATTTTTAGGACACGTAGTCCAAAAAATATTTGACATTTAAGTCAAAAATTATTTTTGCATCGACTTTGATAAATTTTAATAAAAATAACGATAAGAAATTCAGAAAAAAATGTACATTCTGTGCACAATTTTGTTTCCAATAATACAAAAAAATAATTTTGAAAATCGGTCAAGAATTACGGCCTAAAACTTCAAATGTCCAAAAAAAACTTTTTTTCCCCACTGTGTGTCGGTAGTTTCACAATCCAAAAAATACTGTATTATTCCCGGTACTACAGTAGTTACAAACCCATTTTCCTGAGCCCGCAGTTGGGACACTCCTGTTGGCTATTGCAACTACCACAGTTTTTTTTTGTTCTTAACCAAAATAATTAATATGCAAAAAACGGGAAAAGAAGCAACATTCAGCTGATGACCAGACAGTGGTGAACGCCTTAAAATTTATTATAATTATCATATAGCATACGCTGGCTTTCAGTTATTTGCGGAAATTTAGGTCAATCTTAAAGCCTTCCACAGGCACAACCACCACCACAGCCACCTCAAAACAGTTCTACTGAAAAGCTTCTGAAAATGGCTGCAGGGCGGTGATATCATCACACATCGACAACCCTGTCCACATATCGGCACATCAACAGCACCAGCTCTAACTTAAGCGAAAAAATGAAGAAGCAGCTCATGCATATTCCTGCATAAATTTGCAATAACAACAACAACACAGGCAGCGTCAATGGGAAAAACAAAATTCCAAACTCCTTGGCACATTTTGCATAATACAATGCGAATAACCTGTAATTAAGATAATTTCTTTCATTTACGGACATTTTGAGCTCTAAACAACGGACTGAGCGGACAGATCCGCTCGTTCATCAGCCCAGCCATCGATTGAAAGCTGTCGATTTTTGTCAGAGTCGCATAAACAAAAGCGCAAACATTAAAAAGGGCGTTGCGATCTTATGACTGATACTGTAGCAAAATGAGAGAAATGGTTCATAGCGGTAACCGAGAGCCCTTAAGCAGTTAACGATGAAGAGCTTCCCCATACTTATTACATATGTAGGTATTTGTATCTTGCTCTAAGAAGAGACAATTCTAAGAGCAGCCGTATTGTAGACTTATAATGTCTTGAAATGTTGTTGTTTTGCTCTTTCATACAATAAAGTTTATTTTATAATTATATCAAAGATGTTGTGGCTGCTTAGTTGAAATAAAATTCTACAAGTTCTAAGTTAAATGCCCTAAGGTCTGTCTACTAACCTCAACTTGTTGATCTGGTCTGAAATGTGGAATAAAGACGATTAAAGCCCTTCCTTTTCTAAAGATGTGCAATGTTTCATTGGGAATTCAACTATGAAATTATAATAATTACTTGTTGTTGCCGTAGAAGAGTTTAATTATAATAATTAAGATCACGATTTAATGGCTGCAAAAGTTCAGGTGAAGAATTCAAAACAAAAAAAAAATATGAAATTAATTGTGGCTAAGCATTCCTTAGGGCTAACTAGGGTACGAGTTTTTAAATTCAATCGGTTAATGCAATTAATGCCTTTTAATTTCCATGGTTGGTATGTTGGCAATTGGCATTGGAAGCAGAGGCAGAATTTCAACATAGGTATATTATAATATTTATGAAATCTGCTAAACAGTTAGAAGGAAAACTCTATATGCACAGTGTTGAAGACTTTGTCTAACTCGAAAATGGTTAAGGCTGGCTTACAACATATAACAGTATTCGCTATCAAATATCTGTCATACACTTTCCAAAATACCCAAATGTCTAACCCTGTATTATCCATATGATTGATTTACATATATAAATTGCCATGTCTTTACATCGTTAAATAAATTCTAATATTTCTAAAAATCACCAATATTTCTTTTTTGTTGTTGTTGTATCACTTGGTCTTTATCTGATTCAGTAGCTTAATTTTGTGTGAAATTTTTTAACTATGATCATCAGCATCTTCTGTATTTTTTTTTGTTTGTTTTGGGCCCAAAATATAAACGGCCATCCAAGTCACGCTCATATCTTCTCGTCTTCGGTGTTGCCTTTCCGGTTAAAGTGTCATCGTAGCTGTTGCCTATTTTTGTTAAGATCTAGATAGTGAGTTTATTGTTTAGTATTTTATTTATTTATTTTTTTATATCTTTAGTTAAATTTGAAAAGAAGACCGTTAACATTTCTAAGTGATGCCATCCATATATATTTATACACCGTCTGATTTGAATAGTTAATTTTGTTAATCGTGTCGTGTTGTTAAATGTCACCATATTGATGTATTGATTCGATGGTGAATTAATTAATAGATACGACCGTATGAAAATGAAGCATATCAACAATGGGTTGACAAAATACTTGAAGTGCAAATGGAATGCGATAGGAGATCAACTGGGGAAGGTTAGCGAATACAATGTGTTTGTGTTTATGGTAAGAAAGATGGCTACAATTATTAGATAGACAGATTCGTAACTAGAAGGGATCTTTCGAAGAAAAAGTTAGTGTGTGAAATACAATAAGCGCTCCGTAGCTAGTTCTTCACGCTCTGTCGTGCGCCACCCATAGACTTTATTGCCAAAAACTTTTGAGCTGGAGCGTTATCATCCTTTTGCACAACATGTCCCAGATAGTGAATTTGTTATATGTAAACGGGCTTGACAAAGTCAATGTCCTTATGCAGCTCATGTTTCATACTACGACATGTCTCCGAATATTTTTCGTAGTATTTCTCCCTCGAAATTTCTCAGAACAGATTCAACCGACTTTGTCTTAACCCAGAATTTTGCACAGTAGATCAAGAAAGGATAAGTTTCGTGTACAGATGTGACTGTGGTTAACATATAAATGGTTTTCCAATAAGAAGTGTTATTTTGGTATTTAAAGAAAAATTCAATTTTTTGAGATAAATGATCGGAGGTTTATGCCATAATAAAGTGGAAGGTATGCCGTTAATATAAAAAAAAACATCAGCCAAATGGCTACCACGAGCACGCTTACAGGACCATATCCTTTTCATGAAATTGTTCGCAGAGTGGCTGCCCTATATCCTTGATAGCCTCACGAATTTTATCTTTGAGTTCTCCATCGACGCTGGGCTGTTGGCGTATACCTTATCTTTCACGTGTCCCCATTTCTGTTTTGCGGTCCGACAAGGTGCTTCACGAAGACCAAAAAATTCTTTAGTTTTGCGAATTGTGACTGCAAGAATTTCACCATTTTTATACCATCACCCTTAGGGATGAGGGTATATATCATTTGATACGAAAAAAAGTGGAACTCATTGAAGGAGACGAGTTAGACCCCAAGTATCTTAAGACCAAATTCGTTTCAGGGCTTTTTAAGACGATTGAGCTATGTCCGTCTGTCTGGCTGGCTGGATGGCTGGTCAGCAGGATAACTCGAGTAAACCTTAACGGATCGGTATGAAAATTTGCCAGTATTAATATTTTTTAAAACGAACTTCTGGGAATGTAAATGGGCAAAATAGCCCCACCCCTTCTGGTACCTCCCATACAAAATTACGGCTCTATGAAAAATGCCCCAAATGCAAAATGCCCCAAAAAAAAAACGAAAAATTACCCAAAATAAAATTGGGCGGAAAAAAATGAAAAATGACCCAAAAATCAAGAACGAAATTTTCCCCAAAAATTATGAAAAATAACCCACAAAATTTATGAAAAATACCCCAAAAAATATTCTTCTAAACAAATCTTACTTACTTACTTAAGTGGCCAATTACAATTTACGAAACGTAGTTCATAAATTTGAGGCCTGAAGTAATAAAGAATTCCACACGCTTCGGTCTTCTGCGTGTGTTCTCCAGTTAGTCCTACCAGATGATGGCACATCGCCTACCACTTGGTCCTTCCAACGGAGTTTGGGTCTCCCTGCTCTGCGCCGTCCTTCAGGTTCGCCTTCAAACACCTTTCTCGCTGGAGCATTTACATCCATCCTGGCAACATGTCCCAGCCATCGAAGTCGTTGGATTCTGACTCTTTTAGCTACGTCGATGTCGTGGTAAAGCTCATACAGCTCATGGTTCATCCGATGGCGAAACTGGCCTTCGACACAGATAGGTCCATATATTTTTCGGAGTACTTTTCTCTCGAATACTCCCAGGTTTTGTATGTCCGTTGTAGTAAGCACCCATGATTCGGCACCATACAACAGAACAGGTAAGATAAGCACCTGGTATAGCTGTTTCTTAGTATTCCGAAAGAAGGTGGTGTTACTAAAGTGCTGCCGAAGTCCGTAGAAACATCTATTGGCTAGCACTATTCTCCGTTTAATTTCTTGGCTGACATTATTCATCTTGTTGACGGAAGATCCGAGGTAGGTAAATTCGTCGACTACCTCAAAACAATAATTGTCAACGTTCACGGTGCGTCCCCATCGAGAGGACTCTTTGTTCGTCGAAATCATTATTTTTGTTTTGTCCTCGTTGACCGCTAAACCCATTTTTGCTGACTCCTTTTCTAGCGATGAGAAAACTGCAGTAACATCCCGCAGATTTCGGCCAATGATATCTATATCATCGGCGTAGGCTAGTGGCATGTGGCTTTTGTGGAATATGGTGCCAGACATGTTGATACCAGCCTTTCTCATCACCTTCTCCATAACTATGTTAAATAGTGTACAGGACAGGCTATCGCCCTGCCTGAGACCTCTTTCCGTGTTGAATGGTTCAGACTGATCCTTACCAATCTTAACCGAGGATTTGGTGTTGTCTAAGGTACACTTGCAAAGTCGAGTCAGCTTTGCAGGAATACCAAACTCAGACATGGCCTCATATAGCCTATTCCTTATCGGAGAGTCGAAGGCAGCTTTGTAGTCGACAAAGAGGTGGTAGGTGTCGATCTGCTTTTCATGGGTTTTTTCCAGGATTTGTCGTAAGGTGAATATTTGATCCGTAGTAGATTTGCCAGGTCTAAAGCCGCACTGATATGGTCCAATTAGTTTTTCTACAATTGGCTTTAGACGTTCACACAATATGCTTGAAAGGACCTTGTACGCAATTGGTAATAGGCTTATTCCACGATAGTTCTTACATTCACTACGATCTCCTTTCTTGTATATGGGACATAACAGACTGAGACTCCAATCCCCGGGCATGCTCTCCTCTTGCCAGATGTTCTCCATGAGCTGATGCATGCTCTAAACAAATCTAGCATTATTAAAAGACGGATGCGGCGGGGGCGTCCATGCGGCCCCATCCGTCGTTATCAGTTTCTATACTTTCTTTTAGAATTATTAAAAGACGAATGCGGTGGGGGGCACGCCCCCCGCCGCATACGTCGTTATCAGTTTCTATATTCTCTCTTTAGCATTATTAAAAGACGAATGCGGTGGGGGGCACGCCCCCCGCCGCATCCGTCGTTATCAGTTTCTATACTTTCTTTTAGAATTATTAAAAGACGAATGCGGTGGGGGGCACGCCCCCCGCCGCATACGTCGTTATCAGTTTCTATACTTTCTCTTTAGCATTATTAAAAGACGAATGCGGTGGGGGACGTGTCGAAGTCAGTATCGTAACTATCTCTCTGTCATATTTCATAAGTCTAAAAATAAGTGATGGGGGGGGGGGCGTCCGCCCCCCCCATTTCTTTTTCATCTGCACTATCCTTTTTTTATTTTTTATTATATGGAAAAAAATTGGGGTATTTTTCATACCTGCAAATTTGGGTCATTTTGCATATGAAAAATTACCCAAATTAAAAAACGAAATTTTACCTAAAATAAATGAAAAGTTCCCCAAAATTTATGGGGGATTTTTCATATGAAAAATTCCCCAATTTTGTATGGAAATTTTTTTGGGTAATTTTTCGTTTTTTTTTTTTGGGCATTTTGCATTTGGGGCATTTTTCATAGAGCCCAAAATTACCTATTTTTGGATAATTTATATTTCTTTCATAACTTCCAAACCGACGATCGTATTATATTTAAATTTGGTCAGTTTATTTATCTTGCAAAAGTAGACAAACCCTAAGAAATCTGAAACCTTTGCCATATCCCTTCTGGTACCTCCCATACAAATGACCTAATTGACCCTTATAGTTTTACATACATATCTTTTTTGTAAGTAAACTGAATTTACTCAAATTTTGAGTATGATGTTCGCTTATGAAAATGGGACTCAGGAATGAATATGGACTATATCGGTTCACGCCTTATGGTACCTCCCATACAAAATTACCTATTTTTGGAAAATTAATATTTCTCCTATAACTTCCAAACGGACTCTTGGGGGGTAATGAAAATTGGTGGATTAATGTATGTTATTATAGGAGGCCAAACCCGAGAAAACCTAACTATTTGACACACCCCTTCTGGTACCTCCCATTGTCTTACAAACATATCTTTTTTGTAAGTATACTGAATTCAGTCAAATTATGCGTAATTTGTACGCTTATAAAAATATAAATCTGGAGTAAATATGGACTATCTCGGGTCACCCCTTCTGGTACCTCCCATACAAACAGACCTATTTTTGTAAAATTAATATTTCTCCCATAACTTCCAAACGGACATTTGAGGGGTAATGACAATTAGTCGGTTAATTTATATTGTGATAGGAGGCGAAACCTCAGAAAAACCTAACTATTTGACACACCCCTTCTGGTACTTCCCATACAAAGGACCGAACTCACCCCCATAGTCTTACATACATACATATCTTTTTTTGTAAGTACACTGAATTTTCAGTCAAATTTTTTGTAAGTTGTACGTATAAAAATTTGAGTCAGGAATGAATAAGGACTGTATCGGTTCACCCTTTTGGTACCCCCTATCAAAATTACCTTTTTTTGAAAAATTAATATTTCTCACATAAATTCCAAACCAGCACCTATACCTCCTACACAATAAAGCAGAGGAAAAATTATACACAGTAATTTTATTTTAATTAAAAATCTATTAATTTCAATAACTCATGTCTTCAACAATATCTTATATTGGGTGATGGTATTTGTCAGTCAGTTTACCTGACTGAAATTTCTGTACTGGTTGTAGTGAATTTTAATAATTTCAATGCGTTGTTGAAGCGTGTATCGTTCCATTTTAGTAATGACGTAGTTTCTACTTGTCAAATGTCATAGAATAAAAGCTTCAATAGTGACAGCTACAGAAATAGCGGGCCATTCACAACAACACCTCTCCATGGAAAACCCTTTAGTATCTCCTTGTCAATCTTACCAGATGGTGGGCTGCACCCTAGAACCGACTACAAAGGTCCGGAGCGTTATTCAATTAGACATTTAAATTGTATCTATCTATTATGCAGAGGTACTGACAAGTGCAAGCTCAATGCTTGTACTGCATTCGTTTTGGTCCTCGCAGTTTTTATTTGCAATTTTTCTAGTATCGCCTTGTCGGTATGATCAGATGATGGGCTCCACTGCCATCTGTTAGGATCCGAAGTGCCCCCTCTGGTCGGCCACACATCCTTATGTAGTATGCCGCAGTATACTACTGCAACAACTACATCTCACTTTACCACCATCTGCTAGGAGCTTCCCCTCCCTCTAGCCTCTTCGCTAACCTATGCTAGGTCATCAAAAAAAAACACTCTATTTCACTCAGGACTACAACACAAACATGTATCTGATTGCTGAGTTACTGTCAACTTGATAGGAAGCAGCAAATATATATGCACGATCATGATCTCTTATATCTTCTTCTTCTTAATTGGCAGCAGCAACAGAAATTAATCCATCAGTAGCCGCACGTAGAAAAAAATTCTATGTGCTTTGGTCTTTTGCGCTCCGTAGATAGTTAGTCACACAAAGTGTAGACAACAGCTCTTTCACCTGGTCCATCCCACGAAGTTCTAGTTGCCCCGCGCCGACTGCTTTTAAATGCTTGAAAAAACCGCAGTAACATCCCACAATCCACGGGCAATGATATCTATCTGACCTGGATACGCGATCATTATATGACTTTTGTTGAAGATTGTACCATTCCTATTTACTGTCTTCCGCATGATCATCTCCATTACGATGTTAAATAGATCGCAGAACAGACTATCGCTTTGTCTTAAGCCTCGCTTAGTAGAAAATGGCTCAGTCAGATTTTTGTCAATTTTCACTGAAGACTTCGTGTCAGTCAGTGTCATTCCGCAAAGTCGTATTAGCTTCGCAGGGATACCAAACTCAGCCATAGCATCTAACAATATCTGTCATATCGGACTGTCGAATGCAGCTTTGTAGTCGATGAATAGGTGGTAGGTGTCGATCTGCATTTCTTGGGTCTTCTCCATGATTTGTCGTAGTGAGAATATCTGGTCGGTCGAATAAATGGGCTTTAATTTTTCACATAACACACTAGACAGGACCTTGTATGCGAGGGGTAAAAGGCTTATCCCGCGATAGTTGGTACACACACTAGCATCGCCTTTCATAACCACGGGTCATAGGACACTCGGATTCCAATCATCGGGCATGCACTCCCTGAGCCAAATCGTGTTTATGAGCTGGTGCATGCATGTTACCAGCTCATCGCCACTGGCTTTAAAAAGCTCTGCCGGCAGTCCATATTTGCAGCACACTCTGAGTGTCCGTGACAGTCTCTGTCCTTACGGGTGGGAAACCCTGTTCAAAAACCGTCACCGCATCCGTCGCCATTGGCTGCAGTTTTGTCTTGTTTGCAGCATTCATTTCCTCAGAAATTTTGCGACATTCATCTTCGTACTAGGGCTTGTCTAAACGTGGTTTTTCATAACCCAGTACGGTCGTTGCGGCAGTGGTCATAGAATTAGCAATATGCTGCCACTGTGTGTCGGGAACATCAGAACTAGGGGGGTTTGTTTGGAGTAATTGGGAGAGTTGGTTGGAGTAGGCATTGGCTATCACAGTTGTATGCAGCTTTGTGATGTCTAGCTGCCTTTGCGTTTGATTACGAGTGTTTTTACCACTACTTAATCGCGGGCGTACCTTGGCTGCAACTAGTTGGTGATCCGAGTCATAATTGGCACCACGCATCACACGAACGTCCATAATGCTTGAGACATGCCTTCCATCAATTACCACGTGATCAATCTGATTTCTTGTATTTTGATTGGGAGATATCCAGGTTGCCTTGTGGATATCTTTATGCAGGAATCTGGTTCCACTTACAACCAGATTTTTTGCCGACGCGAAACTATCCAGTCTAAATCCGTCATCGGAGGTGTTGTTGTGTAGACTGAATTTTGCGACTGCTGAACCAAGAGCATCTTCCCTTCCTATTTTAGCATTAAAATCTTCCAGAACAATTTTAAAGTCATGTGCAGGACAGAGGTCATATATATCCTCCAGGCGCTCATAGAATGCATCTTTGGTGTCATCGTCTTTGTCTTCCGTCGGGGCGTGTACACAAATAAGCGTAATGTTAAAATATTTCGCCCGGATGCGAATGGTGGCTATACGGTCACTTACAGGGTTAAACCGCGAGACCAGGTGTAGAAGTCTCTTGCCGACTATGAAACCACATCCAAATTCGTTTCTTTCGTCGTGTGCATCCCTGTCCCGTCCATCTCATTTCCAAAAGTTATAAAGAAGGCCTAGAGTCTCCCTTCCTCAGTCCAAGTAGCCGATTTAATATGTTTGATGAGGTGCCTTTCATGGCTCACTGGACTAAGATGACGATTGTGGTTCCCACGACTCTCATTTCCTTCTCTATCCCTTCCCGCTCTCCTTTTTTCTACTTCCCTTCCCTTTCTCCTTTTTCTAACGGAAAATCACAATAGATCAGGAGATCTCGGTGTATAGTGTGATCTGGTTTTTACCAGATTACACGTGACCACAACCTAACCTAGATCTTATATGGATGTAGGCCAAGATCTTTCCTTTAAAATTTCCAAGAAGTGAACGGGCAGAGATTGATAAATTCGAGTCCACTGTTACACGGACTTCTGTAGCTATGTTGGACGACTAAATATGCGTACCGTAAACTTGATCAAGTGCGAACTGAGAGCGCGAATTTTGAAAACAAATTTCCAAAATTTGTAAGCGTTGTTCCGGTGTAAGCTTTTGCACTATGATTTGTCTAAGTACACTGAATATATTTCAAACACACTTTATAGGTGACAGATAGCTTTTCAGTTATCCCTTGCGGAAGTTCGATATGTCCTAAAGAAAATTACTTACTTAATTTATCTTTACCCCCCATGAATGAGGTATGTGATAGCTGTTCGCGTTGTTGTGAAGTAACACGCTTTCTATTTTTAGATTCACAACAAACGGCATCTACTTGTTTCTCGACAAATGCGAACGTCAATGTTTGAGAAGCTTTTACTAGACATCTATACACTATACAACGAAGCTGCTGTCGACAACATCGAGGGGGGCCGGCAATGAATGAAAAATGTTGATGACTGAAGCCGAGAACCGTACCACGGATATCCCGCATGGCAGTCGCGTGTTCTAACCACTATGCCAGGGTCGGTCCTAACACTCTATAGAATTTTGTGTGAAATTTAATCAACGTCTGTGTATATCTTTTGTATTATATAAATTATAAATTTGTATTCAATAAATAAATATGCTCATATTTATTCCTCTTTACAGGACTTTGCTAACAACCACGACCTTTTGTAATTCTCCCTCCATTGACATTTCATTACAAATATTAATTGTTAATCTTTCTCTTCATTTCTTTACAGTTGCTCTCTGCAAACCCAACACAATCACCCCAAACTGGTGATACCGCCACCGGTCCTACCGCCATGACTAGTCCCAACGCTCCCGCTCATAGTCCTGCAGCTGCGGAATGTCGTCCCAACACCGCTACTGTACCCGGTGTTGGTAACCCCGGTGGCACCAGCAGTGCAGCTGAGGTATCAACTGGAGCTCTAAGTCCCGATGCTTTATCACAACATTCGAATACATTAGGCGGCGGAGGTGGCCAACCTCCAGCCAATTCGAATATGGAAAATACCCCTTTGGGATCGAATAGTGCTGGATCAGCCGGTGGTGGTTCCTGTTGTGAAAATGGACGGCCGATAATGACAGATCCTGTTTCAGGTCAGACAGTATGTTCGTGTCAATACGATTCGGCTCGTTTGGCTTTATCTAGCTATTCAAGACTACCAGCGGCCAGCGTGGGAGTATATGGGACTCCATATCCATCGACGGAACAGAATCCCTATCAAAGTATAGGAGTCGATAGTTCGGCGTTCTATTCGCCATTGGTAAGTTAAGGGAAAATGTTTGCAACTTTAAATTAGACCGCAGAAGTTTTGTTGTTATCATGTGTAATATAATTTTTATTTAATATTCTATTTGTTGAATTTTGTTCTGTGGAGTTGTCTGTGAATTTTCTGTATATTTTGCTTCTTTTATTTTTCAAGTTAACTCAATTTTTTTTATATTATATTATTGAAGTCAACCAACTTTCGCCTTTCTGTCGATTCCCAAAGTGCTAATTAGCACAAATTCAAGTTGACTTTACATTTTCGCTTAGTTGGTTTTTGATTCTGCCGACGTTGCGACACAATTTGATTGTGCCACATTGCATTGGTTATTAAATGAAAGACTCTCTGTAGCCTATTACGAATGTTGGTCTGTCATTTGAATATGTTCATTCAAACGCATAGCTTTTCAAAGGCTAAAAGCAACCATTACTCTTTTGTGTACTCTTCACCGTCAAAGACCGAGTAGAAAAAATATCAAATTTCACGTGGTGCACAACATCAACGACCTCAACGGTCGGCCATTGTTGCTCTGTAGCCAAGACGACGACATCCAACGGCAGACAGTCCATGATAACTGAAGAGACAGTTCCCTTTTGTATGAGTGACTTTTGAGTGAGCTGCAAATCGGCCATAATAATAATTCGATTTGCTATAATAATATTGACATGGCAAGCAAATGGCTGAAATGGCTAAAATAACAACAACAAAAGCAAAGAGTAAGCAGGTATGCAAAACAAAAAGCAAAAACAGGGTTAAGAAATTACTCCAATTTCAATTCATCAAAGTATAAAAAAATTAACAAAATTAGACTGCAATAAAAGCAAGGCAGCGCGTGTTGTATAGTAAGATATATATAGACAGACTTTTAATATATCACAAAACTAAGAGATGGTCAAAGAATTTAATAGGACTAAGCTTAAGGCTGCTACAATGAAATCCATACTCTAACTTAAGCGATTTGAAAGGAAAGCCCCTTTTAGTCCGTCAGGAGTCCGTTGCCCACTTAAGTGCGTATGCTAAAGTTTTTCTAAACACAATCTAAATGTTTGCAATGATAGGTTTCAGTTCCTTGTCCCTCAGCAGCAGACAACAACTAACATGGCAGCAAGCAGCAACGGCAGCATTTTGTGGCAGTAGTGGTACAAGTTGCTGCTGCTGTTGCTGCTGCTACTTCTCATTGTCGCATTTCAAGTTGTTTAACATGGGCATAAACAAGTTTGCATGTTGTTACGACAATGATATTGTCGGCCATTTGATGAATACAAAAGTCGAAAGCCTAATGGCAAACTAGCGTCGGCAACGTCGTCTCCCGGTATCGTTTAATGGCACAGACTATAAACAAAATAACAGCAATAACAGCAAGCTCAGCTAGACACCACAACAGCAACAACAACAACAACTAAACTACGTATAATAGAAATTTTCACGACACAAAGATGTTTTAGTAGCATGCACATGCGAATATGGAGAATGAGTATGTCTGTGACTCTTTGCTCAGTGCACTGATTATCATAGGTATGAAGTGTCCAGATTGTTGGCATATCTTAAATGTGGACTCAGACGCCATGTTCTTGACTGTTGTACTTGGAAAACGATGTGATTTAATTTAGTGCAGTATTTTTTGAGAAAATTTCTTTGAAACAATTAAAATAATTTTGAGGGATATTAAAGAGTGTGAATTAAATGAGAAATAATAGAAAAAGAACCCTCAAAATGTTGACGACCACCGCAAACGTTTTAAGGACCATGATTTGAGAATATGCACTTGGAATGTTAGAACTCTTTACCGACCAGGTGCCTCTATTCAACTGTCGGATGTCCTCGAAGAGTATAAGGCTGACATTACTGCTATACAGGAAATCCGGTGGACTGGATATGGAAGCTCGCGGATGTGGATGTATGACGTGTACTATGGATTTGTGGTCGGCAAGAGACTACGACACCTGGTCTCTAGGTTTACTCCTGTCTGTGAACGAATCGCCACCATAAGAGTTAAGGCAAAATTTTACTACATCACGCTGATATGTGCTGATGCTCCGACGGAGGAGAAAAGTGACGAGGCCAACTTGAAACATGTGACCGTAGCCCGGGCCATGATGTTAAAATCGTGCTGGGAGATTTTAATGACAAAATAGGCCGGGAGAATGTCTTTAGCCCAACAGTCAGAAAATTTAGTCTGCATACTGACACATCGCCAAACGGAATCAGACTGATTGATTTCTCTGCAGCAAGGAACATGGTAATTAGCAGCACACGATTTGACCACAAAAACATTCACAAAGCAACGTGGATATCTCCCAATCAAATAACGAGAAACCAAATTGATCACGTGGTAATCGATGGAATGTACGCGTCAAGTGTCTTAGATGTACCAGTGATCAGAGGTGCGAACATCAACACGGATCACCACCACACTGCAGTGAAGGTGCGTACTAGGCAAAGCAGAGCGAAAACCCTGCGTAACCAGGCACAGAGAAAGCTGGACATTCCTTAACTGCAGACCGCCGAGATTGCCAACGCCTATTCCGACCAACTCACTTAACTACTTCTTGATGCTCCAACTCCCGAAAATACTAGCGCGCAATGGCAATATATTGCCCACTCGATGGAAAGGACTGCGCGGTCCGTACTGGGGTATGTGAAGCCCTTCAACGATAATGCCTGGTACGATGACGAATGCTGCGATGCCACCCGGGAACAAGATGCTGCATACAGGACCAAACAGCAGCCAATGGCAACGCGAGCTGTTCATGAAAAATACTGGGAGAAGAGGCGGGAGGCGACTCGAATCTTCAGGCGAAAAAAACGAGAGCTTAAGGAGCGGAATAATGTGTGTATTGAAGATTACAGGAACAGAGGTGAAGCCCGAAAATTCTACCAGAAGATAAATGGTAGGGTACATGGAACAGGTCTTCCCTCCTGTAAAGACAAGGATGGTCATCTCGTTACTGACTCCGAGAGCGTACTGAGAATATATAAAGATCACTTCTGCAGCCTATCGATGTCTGAAAACTCGGCTGATGAAGACTATATCCCACCTAAAGAACAACAAGGCCGCTGGGGCTGATGGTCTTCCAGCTGAGTTGTTTAAGGAGGGTGCAGATGAGCTTGTTTTAAGCATGCAACAGCTCATAGAGAATATTTGGCTTCAGGAGAGCATGCCAGAGGATTGGAATCTCAGTGTGCTATGTCCAATCTACAAAAAAGGTGTAAAAACTACCGTGGAATTAGCCTCTTACCGATTGCGTATAAGGTCCTGTCTAGCATACTGTGTGAACGTCTAAAGCCAATTGTGGAAAACCTAATTGGACCTTATCAGTGCGGCTTTAGACCAGGCAAATCCACAGCGGATCAGATATTTACACTACGGCAGATTCTGGAGAAAACCCATGAGCAGCAATTCGACACTTACCACCTCTTTGTCGATTACAAAGCTGCCTTCGATAGTCCCATCAGGCATCGACTATACGAAGCCATGTCTGAGTTCGGTATTCCTGTACACTTACGAATACCAAATCCTCTGTTCGGATTGGCAAGGATGTATCTGCACCATTCGATACGACGAGAGGTCTAAGACAAGGTGACGGTTTGTCATGTTTACTGTTCAATATAGTGATGGAGAAGGTGTTATGGAAAGAAGCGGTTAATAACAATAAAAACAACAGTGTCAGCCTAGAAATAAAACGGAGAATAGTGCTCACCAACAGGTGTTTCTTTGGACTACGCGAGCACTTCATAAACACCACCCTATCTCGAACCACCAAATTCCAGCTGTACTAGGTACTAATTTTACCGGTCCTGTTGTATGCCTCCGAAACTTGGGTGCTTACACAGGAAGATGCATTGGAAAATCTTACTTACTTACTTATGTGGCCCATTACAACTCACAAACGCGGTTCATAAATTTGAAGTATTAAAGGATTCCACACGCTTCGGTCTTCTGCGTGAGTTGCGCCTACTAATTAGTCCTTCCAACAAAGTTTGGGCCTCATGCTCTGCGTCCTCCTTCAGGTTCGCCTTCAAATACCTTTCTGGCTAGAGCATTTACATCCATCCTTGCAACATGTCCCAGCGATCGAAGTCGTTGGATTCTGACTCTTTCAGCTACGTCGATGTAGTGGTAAAGCTCATACAGCTCATGGTTCATCCGATGCCGAAACTCGCCGTCGACACAGATAGGTTCATATATTTTTCGGAGTACCTTTGACCCGAATACTCCCAGGTTTTGTATGTCCGTTGACGTAAGCACCCACGATTCGGCAGAATACAACAGAACGGGTAAAGTTGACATGTGGTACAGCTTTTTCTTCGTGTTACTAAAGTGCTGCCGAAGTCCGTAGAAAGATCTATTGGCTAGAACTATTCTCCGTTTAATTTCTTGGCCGACATTATTTTTCTTGTTGACGGAAGATCCGAGGTAGGTAAACTCGTCGACTACCTCAAAACAATAATTTTAAACTTTTACGGTGCGTTCCCATCGAGAGGAATCTTTGTTCGACGAAATCATTATTTTTGTTTTGTCCTCGTTGACATTTTTGATGACTCCTTTTTTAGTGATGAGAAAACTGCAGTAACATTCCGCAGATTTCGGCCAATGATGTCTATATCATAGGCATAGGCTAGTGGCATGTGGCTCTTGTGGAATATGGTGCCAGACATGTTGACACCAGCCTTTCTCATCACATTCTCCATAACTATATTAAAAAGTGAACAGGACAAGCTATAGCCCTGCCTGAGACCTCTTTCTGTGTTGAATGGTTCACAGTGATCCTTACCAATCTTAACCGAGGATTTGGTGTTTTCCAAGGTACATCTGCAAAGTCGAATTAGTTTTGTAGGAATACCAAACTCAGACATGGCCTCATGTAGTCTATTCCTTATCGGAGAGTCGAAAGCAGCTTTTCATGAGTTTTTTTCCAGGAATTGTCGTAAGGTGAATATTTGATCCGTTGTAGATTTACCAGGTCTAAAGCCGCACTGATACGGTCCAATTAGTTTTTCTACAATTGGCGTTAGACGTTCACACAATATGCTCGAAAGAACCTTGAACGCAGTTGGTAATAGGCTTAATCCACTGTAGTTCTTACATTCACTACGATCTCTTTTCTTGTATATGGGACATAACAGACTGACACTCCAATCCCCGGGCATGCTTTCCTCCAGCCAGAAGTTCTCCATGAGCTTATGTATGCTGCTAATCACCTCCTCTCCACCAGCCTTAAATAATTCACCCGGGAGACCATTGGCTTCATCTACCTTGCTATTTTTAAGGCGGTTTATTGCCACAAGTATCTCGCTCTGGCTCGGAGGTGGACAGTTAAAACCATCGTCATGAATTGGAGCGGGATCACCTGGAGTGGTGTCCGTATCCAGTAAATATCTGAAATGATTTTTCCATATCTTCAGAACGTGTCCATCGCAAGCTGGCCTTCGCTGTCCTTGCAGGAAAGCAACCGTGTTCCACGCATTCTCGCCTAAACTCTCTGGTAAAATTTTCGGGCTTCCCCTCTACTTTGGAGCAACTCTGTGCACTCATCCTGTCTCTTCTTCAGGTCCTTCTTTTTCCGTCTGAAAACAACAGTTGCCTCTCGTCTTTTCTCCCCGTGCCGTTCACGAACAGCTAGCGTTGCCATTGGCTGCAGTTTCGCCTTGTGTGCAGCATCCGTCTCTCTCGTGGCATTGCAGCATTTATTATCGTACTAGGCATCTTCTTGAGACGGCTTTGCGTACCCAAGTACCGGTCTCACAGTCCTTTCTATGGAGTCGGCTTTATACTGCGAGGTTATATTATTAGGGGTTGGAGCATTCCGTAGCTGTTGAGTTAGGTGGTTGGAGTAAGCATCCGCTACCTCTGTGGTCCGCAGTTTACTGATGTCCAGTTTTGACCATTATAGTTGCTATGCGTCTTCTGTCGGACCATGACCACATATAAGTGTTATGTGAAGAAACGTTGTTTTGACCCTTATAGTTGCTATGCGTTCACACACCGGATTGAACCTTGAGACTAGGTGTCGCAATCTCTTGCCAACCACAAATCCACATCCAAACTCATGCTTATCCGCTTGGCCACTATAGTCTTTATGCGCGAGCACCCGTGTCCCGTCCTCCGGATTTCCTATAAAGCAGTTATGTCAGCCTTGTATTCTTCAAGGACTTCCGCCAGTTGGATGGAGGCACCTGGAGTATACAGTGTTTTAACATTACAGGTGCATAACCTCAAATCATGGTCCTTAATTGGTTTGCTGTGGTCGTCAACATTTTGGGGGTCCGTTTTAGTCTTTTCTTACCTCTTTTCATTGCAATAGCTCAAACGTCAGTGGCGGGTTGCAAGCCCGGCGCACCCCGTCGCAGTTTTCTCCTCCTGCCAGGATTTTATTACAACCACCCGTTGTGGGTCAGGCACTGACCAGCGTACCGCTCACTCTGAGCCGACGTACCTAGGTTTTAGGTTTCGAACCTCACAGTTGGCCGTGCTCTGACGGGTGTCAATGGCACTATTCCAGGCGTCACTACGTGGAGGTACTCCGTCCGCAGTAGTACCACGAATACGGAGCTCTGTGAGTAGACTTGAAGTGCAATTGGCACGGATCTCTCTCTCTCTCTCTCACTTAACTCTCACTTCTATTTATTCAATGTAATGAAAATCCAATTTCATTTCAGATTTTTCTATTTAAGTAATTGCCAGAAAAATTACCTCTTGCTATAACGCCAGTGAAAGTTCATTCTATGAACCCATTTCCATTGCACCACCGCATCACTCCCCTCAAATGTACCTTAATGACTCTGCTACATCTCAATACACATAAAATTACATTTCCGCTTGAAAACTTTGCCCTGTTTTTGTTTGGGGAATTGCAACAATACTCTTGTAAACTTTTGCAATTTTGCTGCATAAAAACTAATTGCTAACAGACTTCTCGAAAAGTTTAACCCCCTAAATTGGGACATCAAAAACATCAACAATAATAAAAACAAAAAAATGCATATGCATGTCAACCATAACACTCATACACATAAGCGAAATTTTTGGCAGTATACGGAGAGACAAAGAATAAGACGGCAATGAATCTCATTTAATATAGGATTATGGGAGAGGTGGCAATAACCAGGTAATCATTAAAATGTCACATACTAATTAAAACAAATGAGATCACAAATTATTCGCATTAACCGTCGTGTGATGAAGATGTATAAAAATAGATATGGAACGTTATACCTGGTAGGAAATTTTAAGTAATAAACAGTGTGCTCTAAAGGAAGCGCATTATATTTTTTTGGAAGGAATATAGTATAAGAGAAATTTTCAGTCTTTAAGTAATTCTTTTAAGAAGCTTAATAATAGTGTGGCAAAACTGTCTGTGTGCCTTTTTGCAGTTCTCCGTAATTCACTATATTTAATAAAAAAAACTTAATTAGCAGTGAGTACAATCTGCCTTGTTGTATTGAAATTTTTTCCAAGACGAAGTTTATTGTCACGTTAACGAATATTATCTGATATCCTTGATCCTTCTAGGATTGTACAAAGGCTTGTATCTCTGTACAACAGACCTTGAGTCTGTACAACGAGTCCTTATACTTGTACAGCGGTCTAAAGGCCTGTACAACGACCCTTGAGTCTGTTCAACGGACACTAAGCCTGTACAACGAATCTTTTTTGCACTTCCACATTGGGCTGTAATCCTGTGCCAAGGACCTTGAGTCTAATCAACGGTACTTAGGTCCGTACAACGGTCAATAAGCCTGTACAACGAGTCCTCG
The DNA here is from genome assembly GCA_964034835.1 of Muscina levida. Taxonomy (NCBI): domain Eukaryota; kingdom Metazoa; phylum Arthropoda; class Insecta; order Diptera; family Muscidae; genus Muscina; species Muscina levida. Next base: position 70,845,781 of record OZ035883.1, read on the forward strand.
CACTTATATGACCAGGACCTAATAATATTTTTTTTTATTTTTGGTTATTCAAGTATCTTAACAAATTTGACCAAACAGTCCTTACCGATCTGTTCAAAATTTGACAAGCTCCATGTCGAACCCGTTCTGTTTCGTCATTGAATTACTGTCGCTCGTCTAAGGACCGCACAGTGGTTGCCGTTTCATACATAGAGCGGCCAAAAATAGAGGGAGTTTTCATAGGTGAATAATATTTGGCACATCTCACAGTCTCTTTTAATGACACCAATTTCGAAAATTTGGTTAAAATCTGTGAAAGGATTCAAGGACCTCTCTTTGATCCTGAAAATTTAAATTTCATAGTAAGCATACCAAAGTTGGCATATCCATTGATTCCATCAATCTATGACTAAATCTACAATTTGGTCAATGTCGAACAAAGGATTTAAGGACCTCTCTTAGATCCTGAAAATTTAAATTTCATAGTAAGCATACCAAAGTCGGCATATCCATTGATTTAATTAATCTATGAACAAATCTAATATTTGGTTAATGTCCAACAAAGGATTCAAGGACCACTCTTAGATCCTGAAAATTTAAATTTCATAGTAAGCATACCAAAGTTGGCATATCCATTGATTCCATCAATCTATGACTAAATCTACAATTTGGTCAATGTCGAACAAAGGATTCAAGGACCTCTCTTTGATCCTGAAAATTTAAATTTCATAGTAGGCACACCAAAGTCGTCATATCCATTGATTCCATCAATCTATGACTAAATCTAAAATTTGGCCAATGTCGGACAAAGGACTCAAGGACCTCTCTTAGATCCTGAAAATTTAAATTTCATAGCAGGTACACCAAAGGCGGCATATCCATTGATTCCATAAATCTATGACTAAATCTAAAATTTGGTCAATGTCGGACAAAGGATTCAAGGACCTCTCTTAGATCCTGAAAATTTAAATTTCATAGTAAGCATACCAAAGTCGGCATATCCATTGATTTCATCAATCTATGACTAAATCTACAATTTGGTCAATGTCGGACAAAGGATTCAAGGACCTCTCTTAGATCCTGAAAATTTTAATTTCATAGTAGGTACACCAAAGGCGGCATATCCATTGATTTCATCAATCTATGACTAAATCTACAATTTGGTCAATGTCGGACAACTTAAAGACCTCTCTTAGAGTACACAAGATAACTCAACAACCCGCAAATTTCCGCAGCTGAAATTTATATCAAATAATCTGTAAATATTGGTAAACATTTTACAACAAATTTTGTTGTCAACTTCGATCGACTTCGTAACTAAAACTCTAAGTGAAATTTAAATCTACACACGACTTCGTACTGAAATAGGCACATATAATAAATTAATTTTATAAAATAGACACAGCATGCTGAGAAGTTATTAATTCTTTAAAATAATAGTTAATACCTTTCTTTACAATATTTAATTCTTAAATTGTTTAACCAATCTTTTTTTTTGGACCTTCACTTTTAATTATTAAATATAAATTATTTTCATAGTCTGCCTTTGGCAGCTATTTTCAAAGAGGACAGGTGGAATAATACAAAAACAAAAGTAATATGAAAGAGCAAAATCTATTGTGAGATGGATTACTAGGCATCACAATACAATACAGACATCATCACCGATACACAATTCCACAATTCTGTGGACTTAAAATTTTCCTAGTCTCTTTTATTTCAGTAGGTTTTGTGGGTACTTGTATTGTAAATGTGACTGTTAAAAGTATAAGTTGTAGAAGTTGGTACCCAACAATGTAGACCTCAGTTACCAACAAACACACAATTCACGGTCGCACTCACATGTCTTAAATTTCCACGGGGTTTCATTTGCATGTGAACGTTTTGAACCATACTCCATCCAGTATTTAGTCGGCATTTGCAAAAAGAAAACGGGAAATACAAATTTATTTCACAATGACCAAATAAAAAAAATCTTCCTTCAAAGTAAATTTAAAACCGGCCACATAAATTTCGCCGTAACAAAAAGCGCACCAAATTAAAATAAAAATCATATAAAAATTAAGAAATATTTTAAATGTCACCTTAAAATGGTATTCAATGACCAAAAATGATAACGTGAGAAAATAAAGTTGAAATTACTAACTGAGCCATATTTAAACACAACTACTTTTTGGAAATGGCGTTTGTTATGACAAAGAAATAAACGTCAACCTCGACAACAACAACGAAACCACAAAATCTGACAAACAAGCTAAGCATTTAACATCTGTTTAGGACAAGAGGAGAACAAAAATAAGGTGATTTTGAAAATTAATAAAACATTAATTTTATTCGATTTTGCTATGTTTGATGCAGACATAATGTTTGTATAATTAAAAATGTTAATTATTCATAATAAATCAAATGATTGACACCGTACACACACTCGCAACGATTTGAATAAAAATCAAAACCCACAAATCTGTGGTAGAGGGAGAGGGGAAAAAAGTTGGACTTACAATAAAAACTATAAATAAAATACAGGTCATAAATTTATTTAAACAAATACTGTCATTGCAATGATGTGATAAGACGGAAAATCAAAGCAAAAACGTGTAAATTGAAATAGCCTTACGGTACATGGACATGGAAGTGTAGCGACCACCGTAGATAAGTAGGGTAGGGTGTGGAGATTTAAAAAAGTCGACTCGATTGTGCTCTACTTTTTAGGGGAAACAAAACATTAAAACATTAAAATTCCTAGAGCTGGAGCAATTTAATACAGCAATATACCGCTCAACATTCACTGAAACAACATGTCCGCTTTTATCTTCATAAAGGTATGGAAGAATTAGACAAATTGTTAGTAAAGTTCCTCCTTAGCATTTCGTTAGCAAACTGGAGCCTGTGAGCATACTCTTTAGGTATTAAATCTCGTACCAATTGAATTTTGTATGGATGTAAATGGACATTGAAGAAGCTTGACCGCTTTCGATTTGGGAGTCTAGGTTATCACCGAACGGACACTCTTTCACTATTTACGTTTAATATCCACTATATGCATTGAGGCGAAATATTTGTATATCACATTGACGGAAGACAAAGACAAAGATGCATTCTATGAACGCCTAGACCGACCGTGGCATAGTGGTTAAAACACGCGACCACAATGAGGGAGACCCGTGGTTTGAATCCCGGCTCCAGTCATCTACATTTTTCTTTCATTGTCGGCTCTCCTCGAATGTTGTTTACAGCAACTTCGCAGTAAAAGTGTCGAGATAATCGGCATGTCTAGTAAAAACTTCTCAAACAGTGACGTTCGCATTCGTCGATAAACAAGTAGGTGCCGTTTGTTGTGAATCTAAAAATAGAAAGCGTGTTAATTCACAACAACGTGATAAGCTATATCATGACTCATTCATGGAGTGTAAAGGGAAATTAAGTTTTTAAGTTCTATGAAGGCCTGGAAGAAATATACGACCGCTGTCATGCTTATGACATTAAAATTGTTCTAAGAGATTTTAATGCTAAAATAGGTATGCAAGATGCTCTCGGTGTAGCAGTCGGAAAATTCAGTCTATACAACAACACCTCCGATAATGGATTCAGATTGGTTAGCTTTGGATCGGCAAGAAACAAGATAGTGAGTGGTACCAGATTTCCGAATATAGACAGCCAATCGCAGAGAATGCTGACATCACAAAGCAGCATGTCACCGAGATAGCCAATGCTAACTCCAACCAACTCTCCCAACTACTTCAAACAAACTCCCCGTACTCTGATGTTCCTGACACACAGTGGCAGCATATTGCGAATTCTATGACCACGGCCATAACGACCGTACTGCGTTATGAAAAACCACGCCCAGACAAACCCTGATACGATGTGATATGTCGCGTAATGTCCTGAGGAAATGGATGCTGCATACATGGAAAAACTGCAGCCAATGGCTACGCGTACGATGACGGGACGATATTATGGGAGGAGGAGGGAGCTAAAGCGCCTCTTTAGGCGGAAAAAGCGTCTAAGAAAGAAAGTAGAGAGCCAGGATATCGAAAATTGCAGGGATAGAGGTGAGGCCCGAAAGTTATACCAAAAGGTAAGGAGCAAAGGTTTTATAAAAGGGATCCCTATACGGACAGAGACGGAAATCTGTTTTCGGACACGCAGAGTGTGCTGAAAATATGGAGGGAACAATTTTGTACTCTGCTTGCTCCCGAAGGCAGCATAAGCGACTAAATCTTGCCAATCATCAATGACGGGGAGAGATATGCGGGCATGCACCAACTCATAAACACGATTTGGCTAAAGGAAATCACGCCGGATGATTGGAATCGAGTTTTCTATGTACTTACGCACGTTGTAAGTTTGTGCTCCAACTACTGCGAGATTAGCCGTGTTCCCATCACATACAAGGTCCTGTCTAGTGTTTTATGTGAAAAAGTAAAGCCATCCTATCCAATCTGATTGGATCTTATCAGTGTGACTTTAGACGTAATCAATCCACGACCGACCAGATATTCACATTACGCGAATCCTGAAGAATACCCAAGAAAAGCAAATCATCACAAATCACTGGTTTATCGATTGTAAAGCTGCATGCGACAGTCCGATAAGGTATATATCATTTGATACGAAAAAAAGTGTAACGCATTAAAGGAGACGAATTAGACCCCAAGTATCTTAAGACCAAATTCGTTTCAGGACTTTTTAAGACGATTGGGCTATGTCCGTCTGTCTGGCTGGTGGGCTGAATAACTCGAGTAAACCTTAACGGGTCGGTATGCAAATTTACCAGTAGTAATATTTTTCAAAACGATGGGATGTAAATGGGATTGTTAATGGGCTGAATAGCCCCACCCCTTCTGGTACCTCCCATACAAAATTTTGGTTAATTAATATTTCTTTTATAACTGCCAAACAGACTATCGGAGGTTATTTAAATTTGGTCAGATTATTTAACTTGTAATAGTAGACAAATCCTATGAAAACCGAAACTTTGTCACACTCCTTCTGGTACCTCCCATACAAATGACCGAATTGACCCTCATAGTTTTACATACATATCTTTTTTGTAAGTAAACTGAATTCACTTAGATTTTGCGTATGATGTTCGCTTATCAAAATTGGACTTAGGAATTAATATGGACTATATAGGTTCACGCCTTCAGGTATCTTCCATACAAAATTCCCTCTTTTTTGAAAATGAATATTTCACCATAACTTTCAAACAGACACTTGGGGGGGTAATGAAAATTAGTCGATAAATGTATATTGTGATTGGAGGCATAACCTCAGAAAACCTAACTATTTGACACACACCTTCTGGTACCTCCCATATAAACAACAAATACTGCCCCTTTTACATGCATATCATTTTTGTAGTTACACTAAATTTAGACAAATTTTGCCAAGGAAAGCGTTAATTGAACGTTGATTCACGAAAAAAATAAGACACGTTGCGCTGCCCCTAATTGTATCTCCTATACAAATTAGTCATTTTTTTCACAGTTTTGCTCCACAAGCAGACAAAAAATAATACATAAGTAAGTTTATTTTAATTAAAAATTTATTTAATTCAATAACTCAAGACTTAAACAATATCTTGTATTGGGTGTTGGTATTTATCAGTCAGTTAACTTGACTGAAATTTCTGTACTGGTTTTCTGGTTTCTTCTGTATACCTGAGAAAGCTGCAGTCACACCCCACAGTTTTTGGCCGATGATGTCATCAGCGTACGCAAGTAGCATGTGGCTTTTGTTGAATATCGTGCCACTAGTGTTTACTGCAGCTTTCCTCATTATCACCTTGTTTTAGGCACCTTCTGATATAGACTGACTCTTTAAGGTTCTGAAGACTTCGTGTCAGGCTACGTCATTCCTCATGGGCGTATCAGTTTTGCTGGCTTTGAGTTAATTCTGCCGTATTGGGCTGACGAAGGCAGGCGACGAATAAATGATACGTGTTGAGCTGTTTTTCTTAGGTATTTTTCAGGATTTTCCGAAGTGATAATACCTGGTCAGTTGTTGATTTACCAGGTCTAAAGCTACACTTTGGCCATAACATTGTTTTAGTTTTTCACATAGCACACTCGACAGGACATTATATGCGATGCGTAAAAGGCTGATTCCGCGGTAGTTGGAGCACACACATGGATCACCTTTTTTTGCAATGGACATAATACGCTGAGATTCTAATCATCGGGCATTTACTCGTTTAGTCCAACCGTGAATTATAGCTGATGCATGCTCCTTATCAGCTTAATACCGCCGTCGGCAGCTTTATCATTTTTTCAGCCGCTGAGATTCT